>QPKB01000005.1:39267454-39367220 GCA_003546025.1 Camphora micrantha
GAGGGTTTTTGAGTTAATAGCTTCCAAAGGCAAGTATAAACCTTGCTTGTAATTAATATTGATCATTGTAGTTGTTCATAGAGTTTGGCATGGATTATATGCATTTTTACATTGATTTTAGGATTAGGATGAGCGCTTAATGAAGTGATTAAGGTGATAATGAATGATTAGTAGTAGTGAATGTGATTGGATGATGTATGGGGAGGGAACAGGAGGTTCCAGTGGTTTTATGCAGGTTGGGAAGTGTCATGGAGGAAAGAAAGTAAAAGAAGGGAGAATGGTTCAGAATTCCGGAATGGAATTCTGAAGCGTCCGCTCGAGCGGCCGAGGTTTCTGTCTGGGTCCGCTCGAGCGAACGTGTTTCTGGCCCAGTGACATTATTTAGTGGAAATTTTGGCTAATCGATCAGACCGGTGAATTTTGGGTTTTGGATTTTTACGAGAATTTGGAGTATGACTCTTAAGTATAAATACATTCTCGATTAGTTTTAAGACTAATCATTGGTTAATCAAATCATGAAGAATTCATGGTGTTTTAATGAGAAGAAAAGGGGTTCCTTGGATGAACCATATAATTGGATATAGCCTAAGCTCCATGGTGTTAATTAAGGGGACTTGAAATGCACATACTAAAAATACAAATGTGATGTCCATCACGAATAACACGTGCATTGGGAAACCAACGGTTACACCCGAATGGTTGTTTAGGATTGAGATAGGATTGGAACATGATTGAGTGGAACCAAGTGTGGTTAATATTACTCTCATTGTGTCATTGTGATCAATCTAATGAGATTGATATTATTGTCATTCCTTTCTTTTGTCATGAAAGGAATCATTGAGTTTAAATGTGATCCATAAAAAGGATTTCCTTACTACTGTTATTGATCATTGAGTTCGGCACTACCTAGCTATTGTATTAGAACTTCGAGTGAGTTCAATGAATATGAATGACTAATCCTGCTGCAGCAGATGGATAATGGGGTGTTCCGGAGCTCCGTGGTGATGCTAGTGTCCCTAGCCCGGACACTGGTAAGTCCCACTTATAATTCCGATCATATCTTCGGGTATTGATTGAAGCCTCCCTTTGAGGGGAGATGGTAAATGAATAATCCTTCCTTTGAGGGAAGATGGAAATGAATTGAATGGTAATGCAATGAATGCTATGGTAGTGGCCAAATCGTACATGTATATTGACTGTCACTGTTTATTTTTGTTACTGTAGAATTGTCTAGATTTATCTAGCATTGAAGTTGACAAATGAATGTGTTAACATATTATTGCAAGAATTGTTTATACATTGTTGAACCGTCGTGTTCACTAGTGTTATTGATGGCATTACAGGCCC
Source organism: Camphora micrantha (assembly GCA_003546025.1). Taxonomy (NCBI): domain Eukaryota; kingdom Viridiplantae; phylum Streptophyta; class Magnoliopsida; order Laurales; family Lauraceae; genus Camphora; species Camphora micrantha. The sequence continues at coordinate 39,268,802 of QPKB01000005.1, forward strand.
GATTGCCCCTGCCGGCATCGCAGCGCCCCCGGCGCCAGCGGAGGAGACCGTTCCGGTTCCTCCAGGAGGTTTGATAGAATGGAACCGGCGGGATACCATCTGATGTGGTATCCGAGTGCGAATTGGGAGTTGAAACATTTTGAAGAGATATTTTGATAAATTGTTTATAAATTCGTTTTGAGAATGTAATTAACATTGGACTGTAATTATCTATCGTCTGCATAGTGTTTTGTATATGCAGCGCTGGCAAATGTATATTGAAAACGATACATGTATAAGGACTTTCTTTTGTATACATGTAAATGTTAAAATTGTAATTGTCAAATATATATTATTTCCGCAAAAGTTTTATATTTGACAGGTACTTGAGTATGATATCCCTTGTGGATCTCGTTTTAACTTCGGTTAATTCGGGGTTTACGGGAGTAAGTATGGTGATCACAGCTCGGGTTAGCCGGGTCCTCGGGCCCGGGTCGTGACAGGTGGGCACTCTAATTATTAACCGAGTCAATAGTTAATTTCAAGTTTCACGTCATGATCAATCCAATATTTGGGCACTCTAATTATTAGTGTAAATTTCACTGCAATCAATGCATTGTATTATATAAGTGACTTGGAACAACCAAAAGTAATCTTATAGTTGGTTCGACATTTTGGAGAATGAATGAAATCAAATGGATTTTTTTCATTTTGAATTAAAAAAAAAAAAAACTGCCAACAGTGGATGGAGATCTCCCAACAAGACCTAATTAGAAGAAGTCTTGAAAACTTTCATACCTTTTTGAAATATTCAATTTCTTGGTCCATTTTTGAAAACCACTTAAAAAATTTAGAACTGTTTTGAAAATTTTTTTTTACCTACTTACTACTCACTAAGGGCACTTTTGTCCTTTAATTTTGAGTTTTGTTTGTACAAAGTTGCCAACGGTGGGTATAGATTGCTAAATTGGACCTTATTGAAATAAATCTTGAAAATTTTCATACATTTTTGAAATATTGAATTCCTTTTACCCTTTTTTTGAAAATCACCCAAAAGTTAAGGACTTTTTTGAAGATTTCCCTAGTTATTAAATGGCCCATTTTTTTTTCTTTTTTGTTGAGCATGATCCCACTTTAACAAGTGGAACCCATTATATTATGGTCACCAATTCTTGTGTGAAGTCTTTGAATTGATCACACCATCCATCCCAGCCCCTTGAAATGAACCGTGGTCTTAACCCCAAGGGATAGCTCAGTTGGCTTAGGACCATGGTTTGCACTCGGAGGTTGTAGGTTCGAAATTGCACTATCACACTGGGGTTACAGGGGAGTTTACCCGGCTTCCCTCTGGGCTAGAGGGATTAGTCCAGTCCAAAGGGGTGGGAACCCTCTGATAGCAAAAAATAAAAATAAATAACATGTGGTCTTCAAATTTAACTAGCAAAACACGCCACGCTTATTGCGGGCAATATAATTTATATTATTAAAAAATAATGAATAATTCTAAATAATTAATTTATAGGCCGTGTATCATTATAGGTTAGAAAGAATATTTTGAGATCACATAAGAAACCATCTTTATTTAAAAGTCTAATGTGTAGATGGATGTGTTGAATGTATTAGACTCTATATTTAGATGACTAAAATCGAAAATTTCTCCCAAATCCCTAGAATCTCTCCTTAAATTTAAATTTGAGAGTTTAGGTTTGAGTTGAATAAGTCACTTAAATCGATTTGATTGATAGAGCTTATCTTTTGAAATTGATTTGAGATCCAATTTCTCAAATTGATTTGAGATTAAAGTCCAATTTTGCAATCGATTGCGAAATCGGAATCCAATTTCGAAATCGATGCATACGTCTATAATATATAATAACTAGTAAAATACGTCCGCGCTTATCACGGGCAATATAATTTATAATATTAAAAAATAATTAATAATTTTTAATAATTAATTTAAAATTAATTATTTAACCATAGATTTATAATTTATGACCATAGATCTATGCAACATGTATCATTACAAGTTAGAAAGTAAATTTTGAGATCACATGAGAAACCATCTTTATCTGAAAGTCTAATGTGTAGATAGATGTGTTGAATGTGTTGTACTCTATATTTAGATGACTAAAATCAAAAATTTCTCCCAAATCCCTAAAATCCCTCCTCAAATTAAAATTGAAATCGAAATTGAGCTCCAATTTTACAATTAATTGCGAAATTAGAGCTCAATTTCGAAATCAATACCTACATCTATAATATATATTAATGGTGTTAAATAAAGTTATTTTATTTCATTTCAATCCAATGGTACATTATATATTATCTCTCACCATCCAAGTCAGACATATAGAAGCCGATCGAGCATGTGTAATGCATGGACGATTGGCTATGTTTATACTTGAAAACCAAGTCTTTACGATACGTTATTTTATTTATTTATTTATTTTTTACATGAGGGGTGAAATGGAATGAAATTAATTGTCAAATTTAAAAAAAAAATGATGTTAAAAAAAATGTGGTCTACAAATTTAACGGTGTTGAAAAAATGATCAGAGTGTTATATGTTAACTAGCGTTGAATTCATGACTTTTTTAATAAAATGGCTCATTTGTTTGGATGCAATTTAAAAAAAAAAAAAGAAAAAGAAATTCATGGTCAAATGTATGAGTGGGGGCCGAGACAGCCCAAGCCCAGCTTTGGGACGAGTTTAAACCTTATGCTTTAATATATGGGCCTGGCCCAAATCTAATATATGGGCCGGCCTTGGAGTAAGTGAGAGAAATCCAAAACTCAGGCTGGAAAAGGAGTGCTGGTCGTTTTGGGACTGATTTTCCTGTATAAGTGACAAAAAGGTGAGCTCGAGCCTAGAGTGTTTTAGGTAGATCAGGTTGAGCCGAGCACTACTGGCCGATGTTGGGCTTGAGGTAGATATGAGCTTGTGGTTTTAGATTCAGACCAAGGCTTGGACATGCATCAACCAATCTTGACTCAGCCATCCAACAAATAATTATTAAATTGGTGAGGAACGAAGGTAGAGATGAATAGTGGACTTTGATTATTCATAGGTTTTGAATTACTAGGGTGGTGGGTGTATTCAACTCTCACATGCCCTTGATTCACTTTCTATTAGAAGACATATTAGTTGATGGCCATTTATAGAGCTTTGCCATTGTTTCTTCATTTTTTGTATACAGCTGATTCCGGTTTATTTCGAAGGAAATGAATTCATATGAATTCAAAGAAATATATTCCTATCAAAATAGTAAAAACTAAAGAGCCAAACTGAAAATCCACAAAGGGCTATAAACTAATCTTAGAACACATTTTACGTGGTGCTTTCTATGGAAATAAAGAATTTTACATCAGTAAAATCCATAGTAAATGGATGCTGCAAATGTTGGAAATTTGCGTTTGGTGCGAGAGTTTTGTTTTCATTGGTAAAATGATGTTTTTAATGTTTATTAGTGGGGCTGTAGATTCAAGTGCTTGGGATGTTATGATCAATTAAAAAAAATCACATAAGAAGGGTTGCACCTACCTCATATAAGACTAGCAAAACACGCCCGTGCAATATAATCCCACGGAATTGATGAGAGGAATTGATTTTGAAGTAAGTTGAGAAGAGAGGAATTGATGAGAGAACCACAGAAGATGAAGAGGAAGATTGGGCGTCGAGAAAGAGTTATTCATGGGAGAGCATTATGCATTAACTGACATTTGCAACACAAAATTTGTGTATATATACATATGTTTCATTGATATTTTATATTGCAATTGATCAAGCCCAACTTGTGAAGTCGAAGCAAAATATTGAACGAAACTAATCCCACGGAAGCTATTCTAGTGAAATGATGAATTTCTAATGCATGGACATGATTGTATCTGACAGAAATATAATAGTGGTCGAGAAAGAAATGATCAAAATCATTCATGTTTATAAAAGAATCATAAAAAATCGGTTAAAGTGAAGGTTAGGATCATGCAATTTGGGATACTGTTTATGTGTAGTCAATCTAATAGTAATAAATGCATTAAATAAAAAATAAAGTTTAAATACAGTTAGATCAATTGCAATGGGATTGGGTATGAGTCAATTTCATCCGGACCTAAAAAATAACTAGTATAAGATCAACACAAACTTATAATACAAAATAAAATGGGGTCAATGGAAAGATGTTAAGTTTAGGTCAGATGTAGGTCACCAATCAATCAAACTAAAGTGAGAGAGTTTTACAAACTCTTTTAAGTTACGATAATTCATGAGAACTTTGCATACAATCATTGATAAAATAATTGTAAATCCTTAATTAAACAAGGGATATGAGCATCTTACTTTACTATGAGAGATAAAGGTAGGGGCCCTCATATCTCACCTTACTATGAGAGATGAAGGTGGGGGCCCTCATGAAGGTGGGGGGCCTCAAATACCTTCATCTCTCATAGTAAGGTGAGAGGTGCTCTCATAGGAGCATCTCTCGTATATTTATCAATGATCGTATGCAAAGTTCTTATGAATTATCGGAACTTAAAGGAGTTTGTAAAATTCTCTCATAATAAGGTGAAAGATGCTCTCATAGGAGCATCTTCCTTTTTTAATTAAGAGATTACAATTATTTTATCAATGATCGTATGCAAAGTTCTTATGAATTATCATAACTTAAATGATATACCCTCATATTTAAGTTGTTGACATTGGAGAATGATGTATGCAAAGTTCTTATGAATTATCGTAACTTAAAAGAGTTTGTAAAATTCTCTTATAATAAGGTGAAAGATGCTCTCATAGGAGCATCTTCCTTCTTTAATTGAGAGATTACAATTATTTTATCAATGATCGTATGCAAAGTTCTTATGAATTATCGTAACTTAAATGATATACCCCCATATTTAAGTTGTTGACATTAGATAATGATACGAGGGCCCCCACGTTATCTCTCATAGTAAGATGAGAGGTGCTCTCATAGGAGCATCTCCCATAAAATATATTGATAGTAATAGCGACTTGGAGTGGCAATTTAGATGGGTGACATTTGCCAATCATTTATGACTTTCTATCTTTAAATTATCATTTTATGTCATGGAGCATTTTGTCATTCATCTTTATGTAGTTAGATGAGTGGTATTTGTCAATCATCTATAACTTTTTAAATATATAAATAAGGCGTTTTCTTCCATTTCAATTCATAACTCCCATTCATTTTTCAAGTATTGGTCTCCCACCACCACTTGCATTTACTTCATTTTCTTAGAAAGTCATTATTGTCGCCATGGCAGATTGGGCCGGTTGATGTTAGTGGTGTCTAAGTCTATGTCAGAATCTACATAATTCATGACAATTCTCATTTCAAAAGTTTTACTTTTACTTATATTTTAATGCATATGTCGAATTATGTACATATACTAATAAAATAGCATATCATTTAATAAATATGTAATATGAAATAGATTTTTTATGATTCTCTTATACTTTTTAATCAATTTAACTAGTAACATAATTTAAATTTAAGTCGAAGTGTATTAATTCTCTTAAACAAGATGAACGTATGCTTCCCCATTTTCAAAATAAACACATTAAAAGTTGAATAAGGACACAAATGTGGCCTGAATTTGGCTCATTGATGGAATATATTTTTGGCATACAATGAATTCTGTTGAAATGATTTTAGAAATGAAGAGAGTTATTTCATTATATTTTTATGTTTACGTTTATTTTGACTTACACTGATACAACTTTGAGTTCTTACCTTTGTGAACATTCTCAATAACGATGATAGGTTGAATTTTGAAATAAATTATAAAACTATTGATGAATTTATTTTTCTCAATTATAGTCATAATATCATTATCAAGAATGGGTGGCATAGGAAAAAAGTATTGTTAATTTTTTCTTTATTTAAGAACTACATTCTAACTTAATCTAACCTATTTTTTTTTAATTTCTTATTACTTTTTTAGTAAATAGTAATTTTATATCATCTGTCTTAAAAGTAATTAGAAGTTGGAGAAATGAAAGAAGAATTTCTAGAGTAATAAACAAAGAAGAAAAACTTGAAAGCAAATCGAACAAATTAAAAGTAATCTTGAATGTGACTTGGAACTTAAAATTGGAGTAAGAAAGGTAGTTACCAAATAAGGCTCAGCCGTACAGGAAACGTAGTGGTGTTTTTGGGCTGGGTTGGGCCGGGCTAAGGCATCTCCAAGCTCAGCCTGACTTTAGAAACACTAACCCAAGCCTGGTCCAAGCCCGACTCGTGCCATAAAAGTTAGGTCCGAGCCCACCCATTTAATCAATCGGGCCGGGTTGAGCGGGCTTTTCATCACTTTTATGGGCATTAGAGCACTAATTAAATTAAATTACATGCATTTCTTACCCAAGCAGGGCCGGGCCGGGCTATGGGATTCCCATCACTTAATCCAAGCCCGACCCAATTATTAATTGGTCCCTAATTACATATCCAAATCGGGCCCAAAGTGGGCTAGGCCCGGATTAGGCTTGGGTTGGCCTGGCCCATGAGCACCCCTAAGTACACTTATATTGTGCATGACTTCTTATTTTAGAAGATAAAACTAAATTTGATTCAAAATTAGGAGTTAAATTAAGCATTCAATTGCCAAATTGAACTTCAATTTCCCAATCAAATCGCCCGATCTTCACACACACATTATATATATATATATATATATGGAGCCCAGCTTTTGAGAGTGCCATGTCATCGCTATTAATGGTTTTATTTTTCAAGGGCGCCATGTCAACATTCCGACACGTGGCCTCAGGTCTCTTTCCATTACATACCTTTATTCTTCCTAAATCCTAAATTCTCTCATTCTTTCGTTAAGTCATTCATTTTTTTTCTTACCCCTAAAATCTTTCCCTCAAAGAGAAGATGATAATACATAGCGAACGGAAAAGCCTATCGTGCGCTATTCAATGAAAAGAGAAGACAAAAGGTAGCGAAGAGATCTGAGATGGATGGCGAAGGTTGGGCACTGGCACCAGTACACGATGGCGGCGCAGACGTCAGTGTGGTGGGACATGGACACCTGTCACATGCCGAGGGAGTCTGATTGCTTTGTGGGTCGTGATCGCTCAGAATATAAGATCGGCTACAAACTTGGATCACATGAGGGTCGTCTCCGCCTCCCCAGAGTTAGCTGGACCTCAACAAATACAGAGGAGTAATCCTATGGTCCAAGTACTCGATGTTGGTCTGTGTTTATGGGCTAAGTCTCTTGTTTCTGATTGTGTTCACAAGCCAAGGGCCTTTAGTGGAAAGAGATCATGTCTTCTCATGCATCTTGTTCTAACATTGATTATGATAATGTCAATGATATTTTTCTTGTATGTATATTGATTAATGGAGTTTGTGTTAGATTGTATGTACTCAAATCAGTCAATGATCCAAATAAATTGATTTGTTTCATTAAGTACTTTATATTTTGGTCCGTTATTCATGTGATGAATGGTATTTTATTCTATGTTTGCACATAATCAATACAAAGTGACGTGATAGTCCATCATGAGATGAACCGCCACAAGTGTATTAGATGTAATCAATATGTATGGATGAGACTCACATATAAAAAAGGTGGATAACAAATCTTATACTTAAATTGATTCACATCAAGTGATGAGATCGGGCATCTCATCTAATAAGATTGCAGCAATGTGATCACTATAAGATAGTTAGATATGTCTCGATTATCATAATGTAATTGGATCATTGTGCTGGTACATTGAAGGTACCGAACGACCATGATTAACACATTATGCAAACCTGTCTTTGATTTAAGGACTGCTCTCATAATTCTCAAGCAATAGGCTATCAATTCCGAGAAATTAATGGACTCAAGTTTCTACAATGTATTTACTTTGAGTCATCAATGAGTAAGGTCAATTGTAAGTCAACACATCGATGTCTTGGGTACATGGTAGTGGGGCAATGGGAACATACAATTCTCCTATCCCCTAAATATCCCATTGTACCAATTAATATATTTTATCATTGGTAAGTGCGCACACATCTCAATCAAATGATACCGATTATTACTATAATTAATTGGGTCACAAGGATAATAAGAGATGGATCCAATATGGTTGGTCATATTTATTCCAATAGATCCATGGATATAATTGATGGAAGGGCCTACTTGTAGTAACTGGAAAAATTATGGTCTTCTTGTAATTATTTATAAGATTGGAGTGCAATTGCATTTATACAGTGAACTTATTTGCAACTGTGGGTCCGGAGTTCACCTGAGATGTGGGGTCTAGATTCCCAATCGGAGTCAGATTCTAAGGAATCCCTAGTGGTCCCTATGCTAGTCCTAATAAGAGAAGGTTATTAGTTATATTAGAACGCTTAAGGAAATGAGGAGTATGACACATACTAAGAATTGAAGTGAGACTTCTAATCTTGGACAAGAGGGAGGTGCTCCATAAACTATTTTCCCCTCGTTTCTTAATAGAGTGCTAGGGTTTTCTTCTAGTTAGAGATCTCACCATTCTCCTTAAGAAGTTCTCTAAGAGAGGGTCAAAATATGGAAGAACACAAAGGTGAAGGAGATAAAAATATGCGAAAAGGATTTTCATAGAGATCACGTTTTCAACTTCTCAATTTGAGCGCAACCAAGCTTTATAGGTATAGATATATTATCTATTCGTTTTAGTAGATCTTCTTATGCTTTTTTGTGTCTTGATATCTAATTGATGGATCTTTGATCTTAATGCGTAAGATTAGGATTTTCTTGAGATTGAGTTTTTTTGGCCTTATTAGTATTTGATCCCTGTTTTAAGTATGTTAAAAGTTTTTAAATACATATCTACGGGGCCCACCTACTTCTAACAGTATGAAACTCCCTTTTCTTTTCTTTTGTGTTTCTTTTTCAAATTAACTCTATAGAAGATGTAGAGGGAAAGAGGTTGTTGGGACTTTTTGAAAAAATATAGTTACAAAATAAAAAGTAATTAAAAATTTAAAATGAGAAATAACACAAATTTCACCTCAAATTGGTGGGAATTTTTTTGTAACTCCTAGTAATGATAGATTTAAAAAATATCGAAGTAAAAGAGGGGAAAATATACATATAATGTATTTAATTAAAAATAGACATCTATCATCTTTCACCTATGCTAACTTTTTAAAACTATCGACACATTTCTGCCCTGTCCATGAAAGACCATTCAAAGAAGTTGAATTTCAATTCCTACTAGGTCCATCATTAAATTGCTTTCTTGCGAAACACGATTAAAATAAAAAGAAGGGAGAAAAATAATAAATATTTAAATAAAAATATAATAAAAATATAAAAATAAAATAACTAAAAAATCTAAAGCCAACTCCACCGAGTTTAAAAAAAAAGAAAGAAAAAAAAACAACACATACTTTTAGAATAAAACGAAGCCATAGGTCTTGATCTTTCATCTCCAATGTAGCAAAGGTCCCTGCCGAGTTTATAACTACTTTTTGATATTCTTTTTAAAAAAGAAAAAAAAATTACAATATTCTTCATCCTTTGTCTTTAAAATCAGCATTTTCTTTCACTAATGTTACTTATATAGATTTTTTGTGAATCCTCAGTGTTAAAACTTCGGCAGGCTTTTAAGCTCGAATATTAAACTCGACATTGATGGGTCTATGAACCATCTCACTAAAGCCTCAAGTACAAGGGAACCTGTGGACAAGGAAGGAAAATGACTTCTGGCAAGCACTCGAAAGGCTAAGTTACAAGCTCTACTGGAAAGTTTGGACCTAGGTGTACATCCTAACCTAAGCCACTAAATCAAGCATCCAAGAACTTTCCCTTGTGCTCAGAGGCATATTAAAATAGGCAATTGGTGTTCATCAACCTCAAGTGCAAGGTTGTAAATAATAATAATTCGGTGATAATAATAATTCGGTGAGTACGGGGTCGGTCGATCCACATGAAGCGAAAAAGAAGCAATTAACTCATACCTGACCTATGAAAATCTAACACTAGCCTAAATAAAATCTATACAAACCCAACTAATACTCTGAAATTAAAATTAAATCACCAAGTCTTTACAATCATCAAAAAGCCCTAACTAAAAACCCAGACTAAAAACCCTAGATTAGAAAAATAAAGACGAAGAGTTAGAAAACCAATTGCATAAACTAAAATAAAAATAAATAAATCAGAAAAGATAAATATAAAAAATTCAGAATATGAGTATTTGTAATTCAAGCATCCGGATCCTTTGATATAAGTATGAAAAATATGTATGGTGTAGATTCAACCCCTCCCATAAGGATGAGCCAAGATGTATGTTTAAATTATTAATTGATAAGAGATTTCGCAAGACTTAAGGCTCCAATCAACGTATTTTTATTACTATAAGCACCTAAGCATTTGCTATATCTAGAAAAAATAATAAATCCCAAAAACATTAGATAATCAAAAAAAGAAAATAAACAATAAGATAAACACACCTTTTATTGAAATCAATCGTCCATAAAATTAATCAAAGATACAACTTCTCCTTCTTTTTATATTACAAAGAAAATCTCACCCCTCCATCTTCATCTTCTACCCTTAAAATTTTACATTTTTAAGCCCCTAAGTAGAAAGAAGGGAGAGGAAAGAGGGGGCTAGAGGGAGACTATATGGGAGAGGAGTATGGGACGTGTGGGAGTGTGAGAGCATTATATATATATATATATATATATATATATATATATATATTGAATCCCTTCTCTTGCAATGATTTGAATTTGGGAAGGATCCTTTCTAGTCTTCCAAGTAGTAGTGTTTTCAGGAAACTTGATCTTTGCAAATTTGAATTTTTCTATCCTTGATTCCTTCGCCAGCAAGCTCCTTCTAATTTTAGGACTCCTCATTGCTTGTAAGTTTTTCTGAATTGGGCTCCGCTTGATTTTAAGAAAATCTTCCAAAGAAAACTGAATTTTTGAATTGCAGCAAGAGCGATGGAGCTTCTTGGGCGTGCAACGCTACTGGACCCCACATGGAATTGGGCTTTCTTGCTATTTATATTACTGTCCTGCTTAAAATTGCAATATCCAAATTCCCGAAGTGATATCTCCTTCAATACAACTCCAATTGACATAGTCTTTGGCTCTACATATATATGCTAGAAAAGAGCTAGCTTTCCGACATTGGGAAGGTTGCTCCTCCGATTTGATATTTGGTTTGAAAGCTATGACTGTTTTAAGTTTACTGCCCCTGAGGAAAATGAGAATAATTGTGCAAGAAGTTTTCTCATTCCTTTCTTCTTTGAGGTTCTTTCTCTCCAAGACTCTTTGACCTTTTCATCTCAAAGTGGGCCCCGGAATTTGGATTTTTCCTACACAAAAACTAAAGAATAATCAAAGACTAATTTCTCATGCAAGAAAAGAATACTATACATGAGACCCAATTCACACTGTATGCCATGAGTATGAATATACCACGTTGACTGATTTTTTATGAGCAATACAATGATGCAAAGAAACCATGCATGTTTATGAGTGAATCTTGAGGAAATCAATTCAATAGTTTTGATCATTCAAAAAGAATAATTTCAATTAAAACATATAATTTCATAAATTTTTATTGATTTTGAAGTGAATTCAACCTCAAGTGCCTAAATGCATGTTTTTATGAAATTTAATGCAAATTGATCATGAAATTATGCTACATAAGTCCATAAAATTGGATGAAATAATACAAATGGATTGCAGTTTTATAGAGTTATCAATTGGCTGATCAAGCTGCTGATTCGCTAAAAAAGAAAACAACTCCATCTCTCACTCTTTTTAATGCAGTCCATTGTTCCGTTGTTTGCTTAGACTGATTTTCATAATGAAAAAGGAAAAATGAGATGATTTTTTTTCGATAGAAAGGATTTTAATTTCTCATGAAACTGGTAAAAATGAAAAACTCCCTTTTCCCTAAAAAAAAAAAAAGCAATCCATGGAATGCTCATTTCTCTCTTTGCAAGAATAAGCCAAAGAAAATTAGATGCAGCAACAGGGTGTAATGCAACACCAACCCCACCTCAGTTGTTGTCAACTTTCAAAAACCAGTTGGACTATCACACCAACCTCCTCTATTGAATGCTGAGTCTTTTTTTTGGTAAACCAAGTGCTGAGTTTAAATTGGGGGTTTGACTAACTTCTTTCAGGGCTTAGTATCACATGTATTATGTATGTATATGGCCTGTTAGTCTTTAGATTTTTCTCTTTTCTATTTTTTAACTTTTGTCTCTTTCAATATTCATGTTTCAATCATTACTTGTGAGTTATTTGTTTCTCTCTGCTAATGGGGAGATTAAAGAGGCTTTGAAAGAATAATCGTAAGAAAAAGAGAAAAGGACATCCAATCGAAGAGAACAAACCAAGCTATATAATGGTCTACTAAATGGAGAGAACACAAAACAAACAACCACAACAAATCTAGCATAGAGCTCAACAACACTCTAATACTCCAAGCTCTATAGGTTCAATACGCAAAATTGTTAACTGCTTTCCCCTGGCTTTGGGATCATTATTGTGACTGAGGGATCCATACAAACCAATTGTTTGAAGATCACGTTTGGCAATCAAATCCTCAGTAATTAGACATCCATAACTCACATTCGGCAACAAACAAGGGCACCCATATTTGGACTCATGGTCCAATCAGTAGCGAACCGAAGGCATTTTCCTTGGGGGAGCATTATATAATTAAGAAACTCTTCGCGCACCAAATGTCAAAAATATATAAAAAAAAGTTCTTGAACTTAGGTGTTCTCAAATTCTAACCCAGTTCCAAGCAGGTCCCATGTTCTCAACCATAATTAAGATCCAATAAGCCGATGTAGGTGGACACACTTGGTTTAGAAGTGATTGATCATTGGAAAATTTCATTTTATCCACCATTAGCTCGCAAATAATTTATTTAACGAACCCAAATGCATAGGGATTGGCGTTGGCAATGGGTTGGGTTTCAAAAGAGACCCGCTCTGACCCACTACTATTAGGGGCGGGTTTGGGTTTTGTTGTTTTACCCGCCCCTACCTATACATAAATATATATATATATATATATATATATATATTACTAAAGTCAGACATAATTCATGTTTGTAGGTGGTGTTGGGCATTAACTTAAAAGGGATGTAGGAAGATAAGGTGGCCTGTTTGATTTTTACCACACTCATTTATATGTAATAATATATTTTAAAGTTTTCATACTTTTAATTCAACTTGACCCCAACCCATCACGGGATAAATTGGATTTAGATGAGATAAATTTGAGATGGGACAGATTTGGAGTTTGGATTTACCCCAATCCGTACTAAACCAGCCCCGTTGCCATCCATCATAGGATATTGACCCCCCAAAATCTGCACAATATTAAAACAAATGCTTATGTTTGAGTTGGGACTTGGGGGTCAAGCCTCTACCAGCAACGACAGGGCTGATGTCACAAGCCTCTACCATTTAAGTGCTGGTGGGTTGTCAATGATGAGTATAGGTATAATATTAAGTAATAGAAATATATTCTAATAATCATATAATACTGTACAAATCACAGGATAATCAGATGTTTGAACATGGACCAACTCGGATCCGGATCAAGACCCGTTTACAAATCAGGTCCAAAAGAGGGTCCATACCTGAACCTTTGGGTGGGAGCCATTAGGTGATTGGATAATCGGAGTTCCACTTACATCTCAGTTTGCAAACATCATACCATGCAATTTTTGGTTTCTTCCCTTAATTTCCTCCTATGAATCAATGCAAATCATCAATATTGGGTCACTGCATGGATGGCAAGGACCTTCTTTGACAATGTACCAGGCCAGGTTGGAATTTGACAATGACAATACCTTTATTATTGAGCAGAATAAGCACCAATTGATCAAAATGCTGGCTCCCACCACTCTCTCACTCAATGGAGAAGAAAACAATAGATAGTGACGCTGGAATCCCAATAATTGAAGGAAACCAACACACTCTTGAGTCCTGAGCCTCATCAAATTCACAATCTCCTGAGGCACCCATCTCCAAACCCATGGGGCCCACCATTCTCAATCCTAGACCGTTGATCTAACTCTTCCCACCATGAATGGCACAAATCCTCCAAAACCAATGAAACTAGAACTCTAAAACCACTCCATCATGAAGCCTTTCATTATATTCCTACTCTACCCATTTCCTAACCATCCATTTGAATAATACAGATCAAAATCTCAGTGTATCCAATCCAAGCATTTCTTTATCAAATGGATGGTCTTGATGATAAAATAATGGGCCTTACATTCATAAAATTTTCCACCTCAGAAAACCATGCCCATACAATTTATTGGTCCTTATTCATCTCTCATACATATATATATCGCCACAGAGAGAAAGAGAGAAAGGAGAGAAAACATGGTACAGTAGCCTGCAGGGAAGAGGATGGGAGAATCGCAGGAAGAAGATCCAACGGCTGTGCTCCTCCTGTGGGGAGTCCCCAGAGGCCTAAATTCTCTCCATTAGTGCATTCTCTTCCCATCTTACCCCAAATTAGAGAGTCAATAACCCCCATATTAAGCAAATCTCTCTCTCTCTCTCTCTCTTCCCTGCTATGGGGTCTATAGGAAGAGATGATCCTCAAATAAGGAATTCAATCTCTACCGTCCGTTTGTCCATGGCCCAGTTCTCGTACACCAGCCTCAGAGACCTTCTGCTGTCATCGCCACGACCTTCGCCAGGTGGCATCAGCGGGAGCTGCCACGACATCACGATCAGGAACCGCCTCGTGAAGCACGCCGCCTGGGCCTATCTGCAGCCGATGAGCAGCCCGATGCGATCCAACGGTCAGGATTTCTTCAAGCTTGTGCGGGATCGTTTGAGTTGCTTTGCAACGCTCTTGAAGCGTGCCGCGGGTTGGGTTTCCAGCGCGTTCTGTATCGGGTGGAGACGGTAACGGTTTCTGGAATGTAACGGAGACGTTATGACTTGTGGAGTTTGACTGACGGATCCCGTTAAGTTAAGGGACAAATGGATTGTTACTTCCTGCACGTTTTTTCACTTTCTTTTTCTTTCTGTTTTCTATGGGCTTTTGTTTGGTTGTGGAGGTGCAAAGAAGAGAGAGGACAAAAAGGGTAACGGTGTGTAGACTTGAGAGGGACCCACTTGATAGTTCAATTATTTTGGTGGGTCCAAGTTTGCATCCAATGAGTGCCCGAGTTAGTAATAGACTTATAGTAGAGATTAACGGCTATCGTCTTGTTTTCTGAGAAGATCGTGGCCGTTCCTAAGTGGGGCCAACAGATTTCTAGGCCTGGCCTGTACCCAGGTCTAGCGGACACAGGCCATAAATGTTACAACCAAGTCCACCCATTTAGTCAATTGAATAAGGGTCAAGCTCGATATTCAGGTTAATTGAGCTAAGAATTTATGTTACGCTAACTGGAGTAAATTTTAAGACACTGATTTTTTTGATAAAAGTATGGCGTCCCAGCCTTTGAGCCAGACTAATTCCTACGGTCCTGGTGCCCGATAAATCCCTATGGCCTCCTTTTAATAGTGGGTCCACAATATAAATGAATTAGAGCCGCCGCCGCATGAGCTATGTTAAATCGTCTTCATGCTAGTACCAGTCTGACAATAGCACTAGAACTCTAAGATTTATTCTTTAGATGACAAAAGTCCTATATGTGAAAAAGAGGAGGACTTGATTGGGCATGCTATGATGCAGTGTGAATTTGCTAGAGCGAGTTTGTTCGGCTTAAAGGGTTTTTTTTTTATCCGATTCTATGCATCCTTTAAACTTAATGGAATGGTGGAAGATCTCATGTGAGCAAGGCCACCCGACGACTCCTCTTGGGGATGTTTAATAAAAGATGTGGATCATTTCCATGTGGTGGACTATATGGAAAGCTATGAATGACTTTATTCATAACGGTCAATCATTAGATCTCTCTAAGATCATTGGATTAGTCTATAAGATGCTTGAGGATCCCATATGCCATTATAGGGACATTCCCTTTAAAAAAAAATTTGAAACTCTCCTTAGATCCTTTAGGGATCTCGAGCAATGGTGATATTAAAATTTTCTCGGATGCTGCCTTTAAGGCTAAGGAAGATTATGCTTCGTTTGGCTTCGTTATGATGTTAAATGATGTCATTTTGGATGCAGGTGCTATCCAAGGGCCCAAAGTCGTCTTTTCAAAGGAGCCCAAAGCGAGGGCGGTCTTAGATGCATTAGAAAATGCTTGGAAGAATGGTTTTTGATATGCTTCGTGTTTTGACGGTCGCTCAAGAAGTGATTTTTTCTTTGAAGGGAGGCCTTGATTGGTCCATTAACTTAATTATTCTAGATATTAAATCTTTGGCTTCCTTATTTCTTTTTTGAGACTTTGAATTTATCCCAAGGGCTCTAAATGAGCAAGCTTATAGGCTTGCTAAGTTTTGCTTTTCTAGTAGACAAGATGTAGATTGGAAATGGACCTCAAGTATCCTTTTGTCTAGGAGTTAACTATTTTCTCTTTTTTCTTTCTTTTTTTTTCTTTTTTTCCCTCCTGTTGGTCTTGTGCCTTTTTTAATGAAATATCCTTTTACAAAAAGAAAAAAAAAAAAAAAAAAAAAAAAAAAAAAAAAAAAAAAAAAGAAGAAGAAGAAGACAATAGCATTGGAACGGTAATTATTAGATGAAGTATGAATGACATGGTATTTCGAGATATAGTGGTGGCAGTGTGTCGAGGAGGTTTGGCCAGGTTTAGATTTCCGGATTTTAAAGTCTAAAGTGTGTGATCCATTCATTAATTGGATGGATTAAGATGCCAACCTGAGTCAATTCGGGCAATTATGGATGCAAATGGGTCAAATTCGAGGCATAATTATGGTGTTTTTGGATCGTAAGCCGTCTTTACCGACTCCTATTCGATTTCAAGTTTGAATATGATGTGAAACCGATAGGTTGTATATGGATCTATATCAACATAACAAAGAACAAGTCCTGTTTCTAATCTACATTTTATGTCCCCACTATGCGGGCGATATTGCGCTACTAAGGGCATTTTAAGTTAAAAAGAAAAATGAAACAACATTGTACAAAGTACTCTGTCAATGTTTTCTAAAACTTATTTACCCTGCCACCGTAGATTAAGAGTTCAAACTTAGTTTTTCATACATATCGCTACGTTAATTATTAAAAAAAAAATAGATTTAACTTACTTAGTATGATCTTAGTTTGTAAGCGCTCTTCAAGCTCATTTCCTAGCATTTGATGGTGACAAGTATTTTAAGATTCATTATCTGGTGCAGTCAGGCTGCTTACGATCTAGGAACTGTGCAAGGATGTGGGGCGCACTTGTAATAAGCATGTAAATCATGGGGCCTAAGGTGTGAAAGCTTCTTTTTTTTTTTTTTTTTTTTTTTTTGCTTGGTGGCCTATTGGTCAGGATATGGTAAGGAATGCTACCACTCCATGGTTCGAATTCTGAAGAGAGCTGTGGGAGGCCAGTGTGCTATCTATAGTCACACTGTGTGATTCCCCTAAGGTGTGAGAGTTATCCCTATAACTTAGGGGAACGTTTATGGAAGGTAGTTTCCACAAGATTGGAATAGCCATTTCCATTGCTTGCTATACTACCTTGTTTGGTGCTAAATAAACACCTACTAAATTGGGAGATATTAAAAGGATGTTCCTCTTTAGGGATGAAATAGGGAATAAATGGATTAAAAATGGATTGCTTGCTATACTGCCCAGATGTTTCCTCTTTCTAGAGTTCACACAATATAAGCCGGCCTATTTCTTTACTGAAATTCATGGAATTCCTATCTGAAGAATCTTGAAATTCTCATACATGATGGAATTCTTGAATGCTCCCTTGTACCTGAGCATTCGGGAATTCCATCAATAAGAAAAGGGGCTAGAATTCCTAAATTCTCAAAGGTTATTTGAAACTTTTCAGGCTGAAATTTAAAAATGCTTGTATAGAAACATAACATTTACAAATGCTAAGAGACGAAATGTCACATCGCATAAAAAATACCCTATTGTAGCAAATTTCTGTAAGAAATTCTAGTAAAAAAAGACGCCCTCGGAGTGTTTAAAAATGGAAACATTAAGTTCTATTTATTTAGTTTTTAAGGCATTGAAGTTGTTAAACCTGTTTTTTTTTTTTTTTTTTCCCTAAAAATTCTACATGATCAATAAGGGATTTATAGAATTCAAGTAAACCTCAAAGTTGAATTGGTGAATTCTTCCAAAGCCTAAGTATATTAAAAAGAGTTTTTTTGTATATACCCCATAAGGTTTCTATGATTTGTAAATAGGCCCATATGGTTTTTGTATTTGTAAATAGGCCCCTGCTTTTTCATTTAAATACCTTTCATGTCCCCAAGATTAGTATTCCTAATGAGAATGGGTAATTACCATGAGATTTGTATTGAACTCTTAAAAAAACAACAGCTTTGCGTTTCCATCCATTAAACAAAAATGAGTATATTATTATTTATAAAATACTATTATTCTATCCCAAGTCCCAACAGTCTCTCTCAATGACTTTTTGTACATGAAGCCTAATCATATACTTTGAAACTTTCATCAATCTAATGGTGGGTCGTGCATAGATTGATTCAATTATAACCAATTATAAGCACATGCGCTAATTATCATTATGACCGATTTGGATTTAATGAAATAAGCCCTGTATTGATAAAAATATATTTACTTACTGTTATTCTCTCTCACTAAATGTAAGTATTAATATTACAAGCTTTAGAGAAAAATAAGTTCAAGCTTTTGAGTTTATGCATATAGGGACAAATAGATGGGCAAAAGTGTCATTCCACCCTTAAAACAATTTGGTGGTTGGAAGGTTACTGATTTCGGGGGGATCTATTTATAAATCCTAGAAACCTTAGGGAGATATATGTAAAAAGCTCTATTAAAAATGGATTTTATATAAAGCCCCATCTTCTTATTGAAGCTATATAAAAAGAGTTTCCAAAGTAGGTTCATATGAACACCTCCATTGATAGTTTCTTTCACCGCCACACAATTTTTAGGTGTGTGCTTGATTTTTTAATTAGTCACCTAGTGTAACGCCCCAATTCCGAATACCGAGAAAACCGTCAAAGTATCGGAAGTTGGCGCGCTACTTCCTAAAAAATCAGATAACTTCCAAGATCATAGGTCCGCAGTGAGGTCCAATTTAAAATTTCTTTAACAATATAATAACAATGGTTAAATTGCGGAAGCATGTAAAAGATAGTGGAAGCAACTGTAAGGTATCATAAAAAATAGCGCAAATATAAAAGGGCTGAAGTCCAACCTAACATCTCATAGTGTGAAAAATCAAATGTTTTATTACATATCTGACTATCTCCCTGCTCACAATAAAATCGCTCAAATCCCAAAATAAAGGTATAGTCTCAAAACCCCTGGTGCTGGCACTCCATCCTCCAGCTCGACCTCTTTGTCGGCTGGTTCCCAACCGTAATCACCAGCTACGGGCGAGACAATAGTATCGTCCTCGTAGTAGGGGTCGAAACCTAAGCACCAAAAATGGATCAGATCCAAAGATTTGGCTAGGCACAATATACAAGTGACATATGATGTATGTATTAAAAGAGTAGAGACGATAAAAATGTCAATGAGAATAACAATGGTACATAATCTAGGCAGTTGAGCATGATAATAATCAGAATCAAGATAATTAAGTAATCTATTCTAACAAACATAAAAGTGACACATTCACATAAGCTGTATACCACAGGATATTATGCCGCAGTCCTCCCATACTAAACATAGTCGCGGCGGGAAAAAGTAACCAGTGCTGGGGAATGACGAGCCCCGCAAATAACACTCATCACTCAGAAGACTGGACCCGGTATCACACCGTCCGTCTAAAACATAGCTCATCATGATGGCCTACTCATCACTCAACACTCAAAATAGCTCCTACCAGTGATGATCAATCAAAAAGCTGAGCTAACAACAACTAAGTAAATGTTAATGTCGACTTAAGAAAACAATATAGGTCTATGTCTGTCTAGGCTTTGCCTTGTGCGAGCAAGGTCCTAATCAAATCCATAAGAGGTTCAAGTACAAGTTCAATTTATGGAACACAGTCCAGGTCCAAGTCCAATCATTTGATTCATACCAAGGCCCACCAAATACATGGCCTAGTCTAATACAGTCCAAATGAGGTAACAAGTCCAATTCCAATAATAAATAATTCATTCTCATCCATAATGAGTTATAAGTCCAACATAACCAACCTCTCCATTCTAGGGTATCATACATCCAAACTTAGGCTATAAAAGGGCCGGCCTAGCCACAGACACGGGTCAAAGTTCACTCAATCACATCACCAGGCCACCTCTAAGAAATCCTAGGTTCAAGTCATCCATTTTTCATTTAATTAACAATTATAAGCAACAATATGGATATAAGAGTGACAGTGATGCTATAAGCATAATAAGTCTCAAAGTAATATAATCAACGAGAAATATCTATAGTCTAACCTAAGTATTGGTCCACATTCAGGTCCAGGTCCATCTCAGTTAATTTGATCTCTAAATGAAGTCTCAGATGCTAATGGATACTGCGTTTGGTGCTCCAGAAGTTATAGGCACCTTCAACGACATTTAAGGATCGAATCATCGTCAAATCCACAGCCTAGACCCTACTAGGTGGCCCCCACTAGTCAAGCTTGAGCCACACCATTGACTCGTGCTCGGTACATCAATGAAAGTCTATTTGGATGGTCAATGAGCCCCACAATCAATCACAACCTCAGAGTACAAAAACTGAAAAATCACAAGATGCAGTATCTTCGGTTGACCAAGCACAAGGTCCAGTCGACCGAGTATACTGGAAAGTCAGGATGTTGACTCCCTGGTCGACCCTCTACGTAGTGTGCTCAATTGACCTCCTGGCCTGGTCGGTTGACCGAGTACTCTGGAAAATGGGGATCAGGCATCTGGCAGGCATGGCTTAATCTCTCGAATTCACTGTGTGTCCGGTTGACCTCCTGGCCTGGGCGATCGACCGCACACACTGGAACCTAAAGAAATAATGTCCCTAGCTTTTAGTTAGTTTTCCCTGAAAATCCTGTGTGCTCGGTCGACCTGGAACAAGGTCCGGTCGACTGCGCACACTAATTTCTGGGTCTGAGGGAAAGTCTAGCTTCCCAGTTGTTTCCTGAAAATCCTGTGTTCTCGATCGACCTGGAACAAGATCCGGTCGACCGCGCACACTGGACTGTAAGTCCTTTAAGAAAATAACTGAGACCTGTTTTTTCTTAGATTTCAATGTATCATGTCGACCGCACTGCAGGTCGGTTGACCGAGTACACTGGCCTGCTCCAAAATCCAGATTTCTGGAATTCTTCTTCTTCAACCCAATTTTCATCCAAAACATGTCAAATCTCGCCAATTCATCATAGAAACATCATCAAACATGAAAAGCACTTCATTATACACCCAATCATCCACATCCGGGCCATTGATCTTCCAAATGAGATAATCTCATCCATCAATGGCCAAAACCCATGAAACCAAGCTCAAATGGTAGATCTAGCATATATACATTAATTGAATTGAAATTGTAGAATCAAAGTGAAGGAATTACCTCAATCCTATAGCAATGAAAATAGGGAGAGAAAGAGAGATCCAAAGCTTAAAATGCAAATCCCAGCTCCTATGGCTATCCAATCACAAAAACCAACCTAAAACTCAGATCTAGAGGGATCTCTAATACCTATACCCAAATCCATAAAAGAATTATCATAAGGAAAGAAATCTAGAGAGAGAAAGAGATTTCTAGAGAAACTGAACTTGAAGAATGTACATACCTTGATTAGAAGAGAGAGAAGAGACTAATAAGGTAGGGAGAGAGATCCTTAAGATAGATGGTAGTTGTAGCTACACTTGTAGGTGATAATATCCTTCTTCTTCTTAGAATTCTAGATCTAAGGTTCTAGAGAGAAAAAGGGAGGGAGATGAGAGAATTGGAGGGAAAATGAGAGAAGAAGAGAAAAAAGAGAGAAATGAGAGAGGGAGAGTATCATACGTATGGAATGGGAGGGAATTGGTATATATAGGTTGGGGTTAGGTTGATTACAAAAATGCCCTTTTAGTTACCTAGGAATGGGGATAAGGCCATGGGTATTTTGGTCTTTTGGTAAGAATTCTAGAAGCTTTTCAAGTGGAAATCCCCTATAGTAAATCTAAAATCCTAGCTAGGGCCTCTAACCAACTAACTCTAAAATTATAAAAGACACCCTATGAAATCTATAAAATACACAAAATGGCTAATTAGACTAAAACTTAGGAAAAATTACTTATCTACCCTTACTAATCCCTATTAATTAGTATAATTAGATACTATAGACTATAATATAATATTCAAATTCAAAATTGAGGGTCCACAAGGGGTGAAGCCTCACACCTAGCCCGACTTTGACCAAGTTACTCTCTTTTTACGTCCTCACACTATCTTATGAATTTGCATACTGGAGTCGCTAATGCCACATCCCAAACTTCTCTGAGCACATCCTTTTATTTTAAGACCAATATACCCAAGAATGGCTCATTACCTCAGTGGTAAGGACCGTCAGTTCTTACTTGGCTGCCCTGAGTACGTCACCTCTTCTCATTTGTGTGGGCTTTCTTCCCGCTTGTGCGGGCCTTCTTCTCACTTGAGTAAGCTACCTTGTTGTGTCTATACGGGCGGGCTCTCTCTTGGGTCCCAGTCCCGTTGGCTTGGGTACAAAAAAAAAGGTCAATATACCCATGTGTGAAATTACCAAAATGGACATCATTTATAGTTTCATACATTACCCAATTTCTCTTTACACTCACCCACCCCCACCCCAACCCTCATCCCAGCCCAACCATCACTACTCCCTTTGGCAACATCGCTGGAGTGGGAGAGGGCGGGGAGAGGGAGAGAGACAAAGGGAGGGAGAGAGGGCGGTGGGTGTCGGGCAGAGGCGATCAGGGAGAGGGAAGAGAAAGGGAGGGAGAGGGAGAGAGGGACGATGAGAGTGAGGCGGAAAAAGGGGAATGAATTGAGAAATTGAGGGTGGAGGGGTTTGGGCATTTTGGGAAAAAAATGATGTGTAGAGAAAAAATGCGGGAGTATTTTTTTTTTACTTAGTTGGTATCATGTGTAGAGAGAAGAGATGTGCTTAGAGAAGTTTAAATTGTGGTATTAGCATCTCTCTTTGCGTACCCACCTATGACCTAGTTACCCTCTCAAGTTACTTCCTCACACACGTTTCCCGTGAATTACTTCCAAGCCCAAATTTTAACACTTATCCGACTTTATACAAAAAAAAAGAAAAAAAAAGAAAAGAAAAAAAAAAAAAAAAAAACCCCTCTTATCCAACCATTACACTTGAATTGTAGTTCAAAACTTAGAGCTGGCAACTCTAATCTAACTAATTAGAGCTAATTAAATTAAGGAATAAAATAAAAGCTTTAATTTTTAAATTTTAACTTATAATCAGATTATTGGTGAAATTATAAAAAAAAAAATTATTTTATAATAGAGTGTTTGGTAAACATCTAAATAATAGCTTATTAAATGGGCAATTCTATGTATTTTTAAAAGATAGAAAGAAAAGAGGGTTAAAAGGAGTCTATGCATTGGCAGAGCATAGCACACGTAGATCATTCAGCTGAGCCACGGTCCTAAGAGTTGAGGTTGGTTTGATGAGCCTTCGATGATAGGTTACATATTTTATGCTCCAACGTTTATATGCATTTGTTGGTGAAAAAGACTCATATGATTAATCAATGGGCCTTTTTTTATTGGAGAGGTGGGTGTAAAAGAACCATCACGGTCAACCAGGTTGATGACCTACATCACCATATAATTGGGTGCCAAACATTGTATCAGCAAATAGTGTCTGAGATAGTAGGAAAATTTACAATTGGTTGGAGTAACTATGCTCAAATGAATCTCTTATTTCTCATCTTGATTCAATCCTCATCTATATTTAGATGGTCCATATATATGGGATGAAACCTGGGGCCATCATCAACTGTATCATATGATATCATGCAAGATAGTTACAATGGTTTGGATGATGACAGCTCCATCAGGAAGGGCTTTGCAAGAATTTCTTGACCATGGCATTTCTTTTCTCTATCAACTTTCATGTGTTGTCTTCTAAGTGGTGGTCACATATTACCTAATAAGTGTAATTGTTATTTTGTTTTGATCAATGTGTTAATCATTGGGAACAACCCATTGCAGATAATTCATAACAACAATATAAAAAAAAAGGCCATTAACAATAAAGACTTGAAGATGAACATTCAGATTTATGCATGCGTTGCAAGATGGAGTACTTGGTGAACCAATGTAATGATAAAAAAAAAGCATCATGCGAGCAGATGCATTTGCAATAATTTCTGAAAAAAAAAAAAACAAAAGTTCTCGATGATCTGCGGATAAGAAGAGTCTGTGTTTACCGAGGGTATTTGTGCAAATATAAAATGTTATGAGAGAATTTTCATCTAATGGACCCAAAATTACCGTTAGGAAATAAGTTTGGATATATTAGCTGCTCTCATCACTTATATTTAGAGATTTTTACGAAGAAACCAGTTATAAATTCTAATTACACAAATCGATTAAGAAAGACCTAAAACATGCAATTAGGGTGTCGTACGTAACCAAAAGACCATTTTTTCCCAGAATAATATCGTTAGATCTCATTTCGAAAAAGATAAAAAACTTATTAGAGTCTTTTTCCCCAAACGATATCGTTAGGATTCACTGCTAAAAGATTTTCTCCTCTTCTTCTCGGAACGATATCCTTTGTCCTATCTTTGTGTCCTGCCCGAAAAAAGGAACTCATTATCTTCTCTCGCGTCTCCTATTTTTCTCTCTGTGACTCAAAACCTCTCTCTTCCCAAATTTTTGTTTCCCATTTCTTTTCCAAAATTTCCCATCTCTCTTAGCATAGTAAATACATTATTGCTCTCAATGTCATATTCAAGTAGCAGTTGGAAAAGTACCATTTCCACCATCAATTGCAAAGAGAACTCTAGATTGTGAGTCCTCTCACAGCGGCAAAGAACTTACTGTCGGGGTTGCATGTACAACTTTTAAGGCCTATGAAATAGATTATCAGTATGCAATTTGGTATTTGTGAATGAAGAGGTTCATTCGTTCTTCGATCTCCCGTCCATAGACTCTCTCTGTCGCCGTACATTAGACATCGAACTGAGAACTGCGAAGAAAGGGATAAAACAGAAGTCAATGAATAAAAAGGGAAAATGCGCAAAGGGGTTCTTTTTAATGAACTATAACAACATCATTTAAGGGAAGAAGGGAAAAATCGAAAAGAGGCTGTTTTATTTTTTAACGAGCCCTAACGATATCATTGCAAGGCAAGTTGGTCTTTTGGTTGTGTACAACATCGTAATTCGATGTTGTAGTATCCTTCTTAATCAATTTGTGTAATTGTGGTTTAGCACTAATTTTTTCGTAAAATTAAATTTTAAAAAAATTTATAGAGTTTTTATAAAACACTCTAAATTATTAATAAGCTCTAAACCATTAAAAAAGGCTTTATTTTTAGAGTTATCAAATAGGCCCCTAATGTTTTCCAATATGATAAAACTTGAGGGACATAAATCAAGGGGTAAGGATAATCTAATGAGGTTGATATTTAACACGTCTCTAGATCTTGTTGAGTTCTGCCATCTCTCACCTCTTCATAATTGACATGGAGGTAAACCCTACAATTGAGTTCATTTAAGTGTATACATTATATATAGACTTTTTTCATGAATTCAGTATAAATTTGAAAATATATGACATATATAATGTATTTTTGAAAATTCTTATGCTTGCATATAATATGACAACTCATCAGCTATGGAGCACACATTCTCTCTCTCTCTCTCTCTCTCTCTCTCTCTCTCTCACTCAGACAGTTGAGCAATGGCATCAGCTATGTTTCTCTCCCTCTCTCTTAGTTGAGCAATGGCTCTGAAGGATCTTACACCCTATCCTAAAATCACTTGATGATGAGAAACGACAAAACAATGATTTTATGATGAGGACAAGGGCTCGACCACAATTATGACCGCTCAGGAGTGACGGTGGACATTAACCTCAAGAGTCTCTCTCTCCTCTTTTAGTTGAGCAATGGCATCAGCTATGTTTCTCTGTATTCTTATCATTTCCGTTGCTTTCATCTGTACTTCCCACTCCAAAAAGCAAAAAATGTAATTCCTCTCCTTTGCAAATCCCAATCTTCTCCAAACAGAAAACCCATTTCAGTGGTGTAGTGCACTTCAAGACCCAATGACTAGGAACCAATTCAACCGACAAAGAAATCACTTAGGTATGTTTGGGTAATATCCTCGAAGAGGAATCCTTTTGTGACTTTCCTCAATTTTGAGGAAAACCTACGTTTGGGTGAAGAGGAAAACCGAGAGAGGGGTTTTTTTAATACTCCTAAACCCTCAAAAACACCTGCTCGAGATGATTCCTCAGTCTCCCCGCCCACATCAGATTCTCTCCCCCTCACAAGTGAAGAAATGTTGCAGGATGGCGGGTGAACAATACTTGTCCGGTAACTTAAGGGTAAATGGTTTTTGTTATGAAACCCTACCTTATGGGTCTCACAATCAAGATCCAAATCTTTAATCATGTGTAGAAGGTCCAAAATGGCTATGAAGTCAAATCTAAGCCGTTGGTTCCTCATGTATTTTGAGATATTTTCAAAATGTCTAGCCCATTAAATCATAATTTTTGGATTTCTGTGGGCCACTTTTGCAAAATATTAACTGTTCAGTCTCTTCAAAAGGCCTAAGACAACTATAGGGTCAAATTTACCAGCCTAATTCATTATAGATGGTGAGAAAATGGCAAAAATAGGATGAAGGCTGATTTTCTACACTGCAAAACCTCTGGATGAACAATGGCTTGCGGATGAATAGTTCAAATGGTGGTAACATTAGAGGTTATATTTTTTCTATGGAAATCTAACTTATTGGTCCCACAATTACAATCCGAACCGTTAAATCTTGTTTAGAAGGTCCATAAATGGCTTTCAGGTGAATTTTTAGCCGTTGATTCCTCATATTTTATGAGATATTTAGAAAACGAATTCACACCCTAAAAATGATTTTTAAAAGAATTTTGTGGGACCTGCAATGGAGATCCAAACCATCCATCATCTGCAATAGGCCAAAAATTGCTAGGGGTTCAAATTTAGGGTTGATTCATTACATATTGTCAGGAAACTACAAAAAACTTGTGACCATTGGATCTCATATCTATAAATGCACAAATCCCTAGTGTTTGCCAATGGTGGATTACAGTGATTGTCTCCCCTAAAAAAATCGTCAGAGACGATAACATGGTTCCAGGAATATGAAGGGATCCTCTGGATAGAGGATTCTCTCTGTTTACTAAACATGCCCTACAGATTGAGGCTGGATCCTACTCTACAATAACCAAAATGAATCTCACCCTCTTGCCTCTCATATGCGGTCCAACTGAAACAAAGCTCCTCTAGATCTATGCCTTTGATTACACAAAACTTCCTCCATTTTTAATTTAAAAATCTGAACTCAAACAAATGTTTGTTTAAATTGAACATTGAAAGTAATTTAGAGAATCGATTAGAACCGTTGATTCACAACAAATTCTTGTCTTTATTTCTATCTTTCTCATGCACATCGATTGTGCGACTCCAAGAATTCTTACTATCCTTGGAAATGAACCTTGAACTCTAATAGCACTTATTGTGGCAACGGAAAATTTTATGCTTGACACATACTACACAATTCCCTCACATCGATCAAGCAATCAATCACAAAGAATACCACAAGATTTCAAGTGGTTCAGCAAATGTGTATACACCCACAAAAACAGATTTCATCTATTCTCTTTCTTCATCTTCTTATTAGAGGTTACATCATAATATGTAACACTATTTTTTTAAACCCTAAGAAAGTCGAGGTACAAAGACCAAAATACCCTCGAACCTTAATCTTGAAACAATATTTTTTATTTTCTTAACTAATATCGCTCGACGCTCAACAGCTTAAATTTGGCCAAGTGTTTGCTAATAGCAAAGAGTTCAAGTTTGCCAGCCTCCGAATCATATTCCTCAAACTTCGTGTCAGACTCATTTGGAATCTCTACTTTTCCATTTTCAAACCCTTTTAGATGCTCTGCATATTTGATGTCATCTAATCACACAATAAGATTCTGTTGATTATTCATCATCAAAACTCTATGTGAAGGAACCCGCTCGAAAAGACCAGGCAGTGAGAGGCACTGGTGCAGGCACAAGTACGGGTGGGAGCCGGCTGTGGTGACGCATGCAGAGAGCAAATCAGCCGTCCATCTTTAAATCGCAATATCCCAGTGATCCAAAGTCCGATTCGTGATCTTTCTACACCTGCAAGGTCGTTGTGAGGAGATCTACGCAGTTGACAACAAAAGAAAGATAATCCAACGGTTCAAAAAGGTTTTGATTAGCATGAACAATCAGCGTATTTAAACTTTGGAACATTTACCACAAAAATCCCTTTAAATAGGATAACCACAATTGAAGACTCTAAACTTTTATAATGACGGCCAAGGACCTCCAGTCCAAATCATCTCTTTTTTCTTTTTTTTCTCGTTTTGCCCTCCTTTTTTTTTGTTGATGTCAATATAACAAGTTCTTTATTCAGTCATAAGTAATATTTGTTGGCATCAACAAAACATTCGTTGACATCAACATAAAATTATGTTGACATAAAAAAAAATAGACTCAGTTACTACAATCAGTGATCCTGTAAATTTGTTGACGTCGACAGATGATTCATTGACATCAACATAAAATTGTGTTGACATCAACAAAAATGCCTAATTAACAACATGAGTGACCTTCTGAATTTGATGATGTCGACAGAAGATTCGTCGACGTCAACATAAAATTGTGTTGACATCAACAAAAACACCCTGTTAGTGTTAACAAAAGTTGAGTTTTCCGTTGTTTAGGGTTTTGTTGACATCGAGCAATCTCTCTCTCTCACTGTGATTGAGAAAAAAGGGCGTAGAGCGTTGATTTCCTTCTTCTCCTTCATTTCTTTCTTCTAATCTACTGTTGCTATTGATTTGGGGGTGAAGAACGTTTTGTTTTTTTTTTTTTTTTTTTTTTAGGGTTATGTTGACATCAAATAAACAAGGGCAAAAATGGAATGAAATTTTAGATTTTGGGCTGGAGGTCCTTGGCCATTATTATAAAAATTTAAGGTCCTCGGTTGTAATTACCCTATTTAATGAGAGTTTTGAAGTAAATGTCCCTTAAACTTTCCTTCTTTTTTTTTTTTTTTATTTGAATTTAGGATATATCTTTAAAAATTGGGTAGCATGACCTTGCAAGAGATAAGAACTTCAACGGGAGGACCCCACCTGTCTGAAGATGTCATTTTAAGTGCCTAATGTGGGGATATATACGACATTACATCGTGATAAAATCCAACTAAAAATATTCTTTTGTAAATCATTGAAAATCACTGTAGAAGTGTTTAATTGTAATCTGATAAGCAGTGAGAGTAGGATGAATGGTTCGCAAGATATCTAATATATGGGAGATATTCAAGTGCATCTATCCCTCACCATGTGTGGTGAGGGACACCCCTTTTTGGAAAGTTTCAAGTACAAAAGGGCTTTTGTACTTTTTGTAAATATCCTCTTTTATACTTGAAACATGGTGAGGGATAAATACACTTAAATACCCCCCTAATATACTGTATAGAACTATGTCAAAGATTTGATTGGAGGCATTAGTGGTGGACCCAAGCTTTTCGTTTGAAAAGGGTGGACCCAAACATGTAGTTGTGTTTTGTGGACTATCTAACATATTTTTTATTTGAGTTTTAGAGTGGACCCAAATTCAGTGGGGGCGATTGCACCCCCAATGGAAGTAATGTATACACAATCCAATGGCACGACAAATCAATGATCTGTAGGATATGGTAAATGTGATCAAAACCACTGGATCTCGGTTAAAAATAACTTAAGATGCATACATGCAAATTGCCTGATCAATTATTGATCGAAAACTGGCGTGATCGATCAATTTTAATAAAGTGCTGACCACGGTGGTATTGAACATCTCAGGAAAACTTTCAGTGGTTTCCTCTTACACCACACATCATATTTATAGAAAACATGTAAGGTTGTAAACCCTCATTATCCTAGGTGTTAAAGTGAGTGGGATAAAACCTATCTTGCAGTTACATTTACTTTATCTTAAACTTACAACAGAACTAAGGCTCTCCGGCCCATAGGGCCATGAATGGTTAAGCTATTAGGCATGTGGCTCATTTGGCCAATACAATACAAGCCACCTCATGGGCCACCTACTGATCCATCTGAACGGACCATTGAAACCCACCCCACCCATGTACACAGGTCCCACCGGGTTTTGATAGATCTAAATGGAGTGAATTGTTAGATCGAGGATCGATTTTATTATTTTATATAAAACCGTTGAGCTTGTGGACTACGGATGAATAGATTAGAGGTATTTAGATTGATTTCAAATTTAATATCTAGATTGGCCCCACTTGGATCTTTCGATCTCCACCTGTTCCATGATTTGTGGGGGTCTTATATGGGAGGTCAATCCTTAGTCCATCTAAATGGACCAAACACACGACCCACCTAAATTATACATGTCCATCAACTTTTGGTCAGACCCGAATATATCAGACCGTTTGATCAACTGTGTACCGATTTGAATAGACTGTTAACCATTAAACTTTTGGGACACAAATGGAGACGATAGAAACCACAGTTGAGGCTGATTTTTTGCAAAAAGGATCACAAGGAGTCCTTGGAAATCCCCCTATCCCTACCTCCACGTGGGCCCCACCACACACTGGAGCTTACCTTTGCTTACCATATCCTTAGGTGCAGCTTAGGAGAGCTGGCCCCTGTATATGTCTGCGTGTATATCCACCAAATTCACTGGAAATCACAATTCACTCTGTTTCAGCAACCAGTCATGAGCAAAATCCCTTCTGCATAAACGGATAACTCATTATTATTATCATTAGATTTAGCCGAATCTGCTGCAGTTGACAGAAACATTACCCCACGCATTGTGACATAAACTATCACCAGCCTCGAGAGCTAAATGAATTCAACTGTGGTTATAGGTTTACTTCATTTTATTTTTCATCATCTTTTGGCACAATACATCCAACGCAGCCTCTAAACCAATTACATAATCATATGGTCCATATGTACAAAATCACTGATACACGAAAAAAACTTATTCATGCCATGAAACACAAGATTTGTGAAGATTGTAATCATACTATAAATCATGGCATAAAACTAAGACTAGTTCAACATTAACCATCCATATAATTTACTTTGCTACAGCCCAGTCAAAATAAAATACAGCAAAAAAATGAGCAGAAAGGATTTGATATATGAAATCATAATGCATGGAGAAGAAAAATAAAAAAATTCACTTCTATT
This sequence comes from Camphora micrantha, assembly GCA_003546025.1. Lineage (NCBI taxonomy): Eukaryota > Viridiplantae > Streptophyta > Magnoliopsida > Laurales > Lauraceae > Camphora > Camphora micrantha. The sequence goes on from QPKB01000005.1 coordinate 39,300,244, forward strand.
CATCCCCCGCTGTACACTGGACCAGCTACCTTTTTCATTTCTCCATCCCTTCCTCAATAACAGATTTTGCAATATAACCTTGCTTGGAAACTAGCTGTAATGCCAAAAGGTTGTGCACTCCCAGATCAATCTAGGTCCTTTACTAGTTAGTACTGGAAAAGCCCCCAGACAGCAATTTTTTTTCTTTTTTTTTTTTTTTGGAACAAGACCCTCGGAAACGAGACAGAATCATGACATATAAGAGTGGGGAGACAGCAGAGGGGTGGATATTAACAGTTCTGAACAAGCAGATGCCTGAATATCTCAATTTAGCCAATCGATACCCATTCACCTGTGTGTAGATTTATTACAAGATGGCACTTCAATCACGCCTGAAGGTGGGGTTTGTGACTGCAGCGTGCTCACATCACCCTCTGCAAAATTTTCAGTAGTAAGTCTGTCCGCCCCATCCCATTCCACCCCAGCTATTATGAGTGAAGGAACTCGTCGTTAACTTTCAAAGCCATGCTACATTAGAGATATAAAGTTGAAGAGAAATTTCTTTAAATAAAGGATACATTCTGTTCCCCACATGTCTGTGATGCTGACATCAGCATCTGATAGAAGCCAGTAATCTGCATCATTCTGCACAACAAACAAAAGCCACATCCAATAATAAGCATACCTATGAGGTGAACGATACCACCATCCTAAAAGGATGATTAGCAGCGTGAAGAAGAAACACCAAAGTTAATATATAACACTTGATCCCTATATTTATCTGTCTATTAGGAACAAGCATCGATGACAATCTATGATACCCGGACACTTGCACAAGCCCAACGTATCTGTATCGGACCGTCCGATACGACACTTGTATTGGTACCTAATACTGCACCGATACTTCTACGGAACAAGTTTAACATATCCTACTTATAAAGTCCTCTATTTCATATAGCTGTTTTAATATTCTTACTCCTCACAATAAAAAATGCTAGAAAGGACCGAAAACAATGATAATTTCATTGATTCAAAAGTGATCTAAAGAAAAAATTAGAACACCCGTATCCATATCCGTTTCCTAGAATTGCAAAAGTGAGGAGTCGTATCCCCGATTCCCGTATCATTGTCCGTATCCATGTTTGTATCTGGGCATCATAGATGACAATCTAATTCTGTGTTGGTTATCACAGCAAGGTACAGATATCTATGTCAGTACGTATAAGCCAGACTTGTTCTGAATTTGTCACTTGGGAAAAACCTCATCATGTATGAATCATCGGATCTGAAAGTGACAAGAGCTCTTAAAAGAGGAATGCTCTAGTTTCAATCACCAGACAAAAGATGTGAAAGGTCTGCAGGAACTGACATCCAGGTAATAACATCAGTCCTGTAATTTACTCCTTAGATGTAGCACTTACATCTGAAGGGACAATCTTCATGATGCCACCAACAAAGTCCTGCGAGGCATTAAGGTCTGAGCAAATTCTCTGAGGATCTTGAACTTCTAACCCCATCTCTTTCCCGTCGCTGTTGTCTGTGATCATTGTTACTGCAGACCCTGAACTAGATGCAAGTTGAAGGCTTGGAGTTGTCTCCTCAACATTCATCTCCTCAAACTTCTCCTCAAATTGACTAAAATACAGGAAAAATATAGCACAAAGCAGCCATTTATTCAGTACAATAGTGTGTCCTAGATCCTCTACCAGTTCTAGTTTCATATTTGCATAGCTAAGGACCATTTTCATAGTTCAGGTCTTAATCCAACATCATTTTCTCAGAGATACAAGTTAACAGGCAAACAAGAATACCATCTCACTGGTTCCATACATGATATGTGAGGGGTCATGTATATTGCCAGTGGCGGAGCCAGGATTTTTTCCCAGAGGGGGCAAAAAACTTCTCTTAGTAAGAAATTTGAGAAATAATAAGAAAATTATTTTTTTGCTAACAAAAAGATGATATAATTAAAAATGAAACATAAATTAATTAGCTAACTTAATATGAATAATTATCCTCAAAAACTAGATATGGACTTATCCCCAAAATGATAAAAAATAAGAAACTTGCATTGCTTTCCACATCCAACAACATTCAATAATGGACCCAGTAGACTACAGAAGAATTTCTAACAGCATGATTTTAACAAATTTACTTGTCAGCACATTATTATAAATATGAAAATCCAAATTAAATAATTTTCTTAAATGTCATAATATGGGTTTGATAATCACATCATTCATATGTAATTTACTTTTTAATTATCAATTCAATGTAAATGCATATCCATGTGACATTAATATTATCAGTGTAGATTTTATAATGCATAAGATTGTTTCAATTAAAATTTGAGAAAGTCCCATTGATAGGGCAAGAATTGCCGTGATGATATACCTTTTTTAAATATTCCCACATCTCTTTAGCTGTTTGACATGCCCTGAGATTCAAAATGAAATGTGGTTCAACAGTTCCAAGTATCCATGTCCTAATTTTTGCATCTTTGGTTTTCCAGGCCAAGATTTTCTTGTCATATTCCGTGGGTTTCTTTTCTGTCCCATCAACAAACCCCCAAAGTTCCTTTCCTTCAAGGTATAGTTGAAACTGAAAAGCCCATGATCTATAATTTTTTCCATTAAAGCGGATAAGAGGAATTTCAGACTTTTCCATCTTAATCAAGAAAAGTGCGTCCAGCAGATCAAAAGATTGCAGCAAGATTAACGGTAGACTATGTTATACAGCAAGAATGGAGGCAGCACACAGCAAATAAGTGCAAATATAGCAGCAGCAAGCACAAAGGAACCAGATTTGTGACTGAATCACAGAAATAGGCTGGGAGACCCTATTTTCTGCAGCTGGATCTGATTGAGGGAGATCACAGTGTGATCAGTGGAGCAATCAGATCTCCCTAGATGTGAGGGAATGGTTTTCTGTTTCCAACTAACGAAGTCTCACCCAATTCGGATGAGAATCCAATATTTTGGACAGTTAAGATGAAAATGAGTGTGAAAAACAGGAGATCCACAAAAACGTTCGAATATCCTACCTCGAGCCAGCGAATTTTTTTTTAAAAGGTACCAGAATTCCTACGACAATCAGTCAACCATCATAGACAGCATTGTTGAGGATATCTCTAATGCTGTCAACCTTGTGAGCCAGTTTACGAATGCTCCGCGACACCTCCACCTAACTGCTGTGAAAAGAATTAGGGCAAGAAATCCATTTTAAATGGATTGGATTTTCATTAAGTGGGTCGTACTGTGCGTTCCACTCACTTATTGCATTCAGGCTCTAGTGAGAACTAAATAGGTAGAGAAAGAAGAAAGAGAAACAATTGAAGCCATATAATTCAAATGGAATTGGTAAGTGGGTAGTTGTGATGAGTTGTCTTTTCGATAAGAGTAATGTCAAGATTGTCCTTATGTGTTTGAAAATTCTATTCTTTACAATGAGGTAAAACAAATTTGTTAAGGGGCAAACAAGAAAAAGAACAAAATTGAGGAGGGGCAAAGATGATAAGATCACTTATAGGCATGAGATATGCCAACCATCTTTTCCCAAATTTAAAGGAAACAACACTATGTGGCTCCACCACTGTATACGGGTGATCTCAAGCAGCCTTTGACAGACACATGATAGGACAGGGCCAGTCCTCTTTTATTTTCTTTTTTCTTTTTCAAAAAATGCTCCTAACTATTCAATCAATGAGCAGAGAATACCATTTAAAGGCAAGCTTATTAAAGTTCCAATTGCATTTACTGATGATTATGTTTGTGTCTTGGGAGAAACTATTCTGAGATATCTGTTGTAGGGCCCACCCTAAATGGTTCCAAACACCAATACACAAGGTCGACTGCAGCTCCCAAAATTGAATTTGTGGTTCTGCATGTTAGAGAATAAAAGAGATGCAGTTATTTGCTCCTTTGGCCTACACAAATGTACTTCTTTGAAGGGAATACTGACCATTAGATGCTTGATTTATATACACACACACAATACATATACATATATAGTTATTTTCCATATCAGCCATGGTGATCACCTTTGACCGGTCATGAATTGTGATCACATGAACAGGAAGAAAAGAGCAAGGAAAGGAAACAGCAGGATCTTCAAGATGATCAAAACCCTTCTCTGATATCATGCTAGGTTTGATTACAACCTAGAACTAGAAAGCCTTAACAAGGAGAATGTAAAGTCACAGAGTTAGTTGTGGATTGCTTAGGAAATGAAGATAGGAAGGGCTACGGGTCCAATTGACATCCCGATTGAGGCTTGGAAATGCTTAGGACAAGTTGGGGAAATTTGGTTAACTAGACTCTTCAATAAGATATTAATGACAAAAAAAAAATGTCGGATGAATGGAGAAGAAGTATTGCAATACCTATATATAAGAACAAAGGAGATATACAAAACTGTACCAACTATCGTGGGATTAAACTTATGAGTCATGCTATGAAGATATGGGAGAGAGTAATGGAGCAAAGACTTAGACAGAAGACTAAAATATCTGAAAATCAATTTGGTTTTATGCTAAGGAAGCCAACAATGGAAGCTATCTTTTCACTAAGGCAATTATGGAAAATATCGAGCAAAGAGGAAAAATCTGATTATGATCATTGATCTAGAAAAAGCATACGACAAGGTACCTAGAGATTTAATTTGGTGGGTTTAAAACAAAAAGAATCTTCCAAGAGGTTATATTGAAATTATTAAAGACATATATAAAGGAGCAGTAACGAGTGTGAGAACTACTTGTGAAGAGACAGGGAGTTCCCAGTGAGCATAGGTTTGCATCAGAGGCTAGCCATAAGCGCTTATCTCTTTGCATTGATTATGGATTAATTAACTGCTCATATTCAAGAAGAGGTATCTTGGTGCATGTTATTTGCAGATGATATTATGTTGGTAGACAAATCAAGAGATGATGTGAATGCAAAACTCGAGAGATGACGGGAGGCTTTAGAATCCAAAAGCTTTAAAATAAGCCATACAAAGACGGAATATATGGTTTGTAACTTCAGTGGGCAAATAGAAAGGACTGAAACTATTGTGAGAATTGAAAACCATGAGATACCACAAAGTACTTCTTTCCGTTACCTTGGCTTTATAATTAGTAAGGATAGGGAGATCGATGAAGATGCCAAACATAGGATAAAAGCGGGATGCTTGGAAGTGGAGACTTGCTTTTGGAGTGCTTTGTTACCGACGAATGCCAACCAGATTGAGGGAAACATTTTACAAGACGACGATTAGACCAGCCATGACCTACAGAGTAAAATGTTGGTCAATCAAGAGGCAACCTATGCACAAAATGGATGTAGCAGAGATGAGAATGTTCAGGTGGATGTGTGGTAAAACTAGAAAGGATAAAATTAGACCAGCCATGACCTACAGAGTAAAATGTTGGTCAATCGAGAGGCAACCTATTCACAAAATGGATGTAGCAGAGATGAGAATGTTAAGGTGGATGTGTGGTAAAACTAGGAAGGATAAAATTAGACCAGCCATGACCTACAGAGTAAAATGTTAGTCAATCAAGAGGCAACCTATGCACAAAATGGATGTAGCAAGGATGAGAATGTTAAGGTGGATGTTTGGTAAAACTAGGAAGGATAAAATTAGAAATGAGCGCTTTGGAGAGCATTTAGGGTAGCAACAATAGGAAATAAAATTAGAAACCCCGTTTGATATGGTTTGAGCATGTCCAACGCAGGTCGGCAACGACGCCGGAAAAGAGAAGTTTGGTTATAAAGGTCGATGGCCCACCAAAGGGAAGGGGTAGGCCAAAGAAGAAATGGATGGTGGTAGTAAAATAGATATGAATAAGTGTAACTTATCTGAGGATTTGGCTCAAGATAGATCGGCATGGAGAAATTGAATTTGTGTAGCCAACCCCCAGCATAATTGGGACAAGGATTTGATGATGATGATGAGTTGTGTATTGCTTGAAAGGCTATTTCTCCACGTGAGAACATTGTTTAAATGCCATTCTTATAAATGGGAAGGTACAGTAAGGTCCTAGTTAAACTCTAAATCCAAATATCAGTAAGGGTATAACAGGTTAAGATGATAGTAGTACATACATAAGGGAGCAATAGCTTTCTTGCTTTTATTCACCTGTAACATTGTAGGCTACTGGCTTTTCTGGGAAAAGAAAATGATCCACACAGTAAGTAATTGGAAGGGAGAAAACATTACCTGACAAGGAAAACATCAATGGGACCCATGGTGCTTCTTAGGATGATCCTGTATCTCCGTTGAGGATATTCAACAGCCTGCACTTGAAGGGAGAGGAAGAACTGAAGAAGTACACATTCTTAATTAACTTATTCCATAAAGTATTTTATAGACTAAGTACTGTTAAATGGGTCAGTGCTAAATGGGTCCATGGGTCACAGCCCATGTCAAATAAAGCCCAACTTGTGGGACAAATCATCTCACGTGTGTACAGCTATGTAACTTTTATCTTTGCCTCAATAGGAGATATGATCATATTATAATTAGATTAGAATGGCTGTAATCTAGATGATTGCTACAATCACTGTAACTTGTATAGCAACTATATTTCTATATAAAGGAGCATCGTGACCCTCAAAGAGATCATCAAATTCACAACATTGTTTCTCTCTTTTCTTGCTGGCTTTGACATGGTATCAGAGCTTTGAGCAAACATTTTCTGAGTGATCCTTCTCCATCTTCCAAGCATTGGAAGTCATCAGTTTTTTCTTTGCTCAAGATTCCTTCATCCGTTAGTCTGATCAAGGTGTGATCATACGCGGCACACCCCAGATCAGCATCACTGAAATTGCTTGATTATTCTCGTATTTGTGGACATTTTTTGCGAATTTTTTGCATCTCAGAGGTAGGCTTTCTACCCTTTCTAGAGAAAGTTGAGTTTCTGCAGTATAATTTCATCACAACCATCCAAGTTTTTTGATCTGGCTCTTTTTGGGGAGCAATCTGGTTTTTTTAGTGCGAATTTTGATCCTCCATCATTCTATTATGTCTGATTGATCATTCATTGCAGCTGTTATCTGCTGCATTCCCATTTTTCTGGAAAATAAAGCTCGCCTGGCCCTGTTTTGGTGGAAAAAATTGATTTTTTTCAGTGCTGTCACCTCTGATTGCTTAGTTGGAAATATTAGAAGTCTTCTCATCTCTGATTAGCTTCTTTATCAGTTTAATTTTAGGACAGTTGGAATTTCTTGCATATTGTAATCACTCAAATGAAATGGAAAAGAAGAATGAAATTGCCTTGATCAAATTTAATGGCAAGAATTACACTTCCTGGTCATATCAATTTCAAGTATATCTTGAAGGAAAGGAAATGTGGGAACTTGTTTTAGGACGGGATCCACGCTCTAAGGAAGATGAGAAAAAAAATATTATCTTGGAATACAAAGGATGCCAAGATCAAAACATGGATTCTTGGTTCTCTTGAACCACAATATATTCTGAATCTCAAACCCTACAAGACCTCAAAGGAAATTGAGATCTGAATATGAGATCGTTCGTTCCAACCTGATGAGCAAGGTTCCATCTCTATCCCTGAATGAGTGCCTTAATGAACTCTTGTGCGAGGAACAAAGTCAGATCACTCAGCATGTTCTGAAACACCAGTTTTCAAGAAACTCTCCTGATGTAGCATATGCTGCCACTGCCAATTACACTCCTGGTATTTCTCAAAGTCCGGGAGGGATGGTCCATCATACCACTTCTTCTGCTAAAAGACAACCTGCTACAAGAGATCTTAGTAAAATCCAATGTTTTGGTTGCAAGAGTAATGGACACTATGCCTCACAGTGTAAGACCAAGTTCTGTAATTATTGCAAATCAAATGGTTATGTTCTTACCGACTGCAAAAGGCGGCCACAAAATCGCACTCCTCGAGCTTATCATGTCAACACTGCAACTGCTACTACTTCTAGCGATATTCCTTCAGCATCGACCATGTCTTCACCACCTCCTGCCTCCAATACTGCTCCTCAGATCACCCCTGAGCTCGTTTAACAAATGATCATGAATGCGCATTTCAGGTAATCACCAATCCTCTTCATCAGTATGGTTTCTTGACTCTAGAGCTTCAAATCATATGACCTCTTCCACCACTCATCTCTCTAATCTGCAACCATACAATGGAAACTTGCAAGTTCATACTGTTGATGGTCAAAAGCTTCCCATTACAGCTCTTGGTGATGTTATTCATTCATTACCTTTGAAAAAAAAAAAAAAAATTTAATCTCCTTATCTAACTACAAATTTTCTGTCTGTCGAACAACTGATTGATGACAATTGTAATGTTTCTTTTTCTCAGTTTGGTTGTGTTGTGCAAGATCAAGTGTCGGGGATGGTGATCGCGAAAGGGCCTAAGTGTGGACGCCTATTTCCTCTTTTTATGCCTCTCTCTCAGAACAAATAGCTCTCTGCGTTCTCTTGTTTTTCTTCTCAAGATGTTTGGAGGCTCTGACATAATAGATTAGGCCATCCTCATTCCAAATTGTTATCTTTGATGTTGAACACTAGTAGCATTAATGAAAATAAAACTTCTTTTAGTCACATTTCTGATGAGTGTTATGTTTGCAAAATTCGAAAAAGTAAAATTATTCCTTTTCCTTCCAAATCTACTATGGCTTCAAACTGCTTTGCATTATTCATAGTGACGTCTGGGGGATTAATCCTGTAATTTCTCATATAAATTTCAAATATTTTGTCACATTTATTGATGATCATAGTAGATTCACATGGGTATATCTCTTGCATTCTAAATCTAAAATCTTTGATACTTTCCAAAAATTTATAGTTTATGTCGAAAATCAGTTTTCCACAAGCATAAAAGTTCTCCAATCTGATTCCGGAGGGGAATATATGTCCCATCAGTTTCAAAATTTTCTGCACACGGGATTTTATCACAAAGATCGTGCCCTTATACTCCTCAATAGAATGGAGTTGCTGAACGGAAGAACAGACACCTCTTAGATATTGTTCGTTCTCTTCTCTTAGAATCATCAATTCCCGCTAAATTTTGCGCCCGAAGCTTTAGCCACAGTGGTTCACTTAATCAATCGCTTACCATCCCCTCATCTCACCAATCAAACACCATACTTTCGTCTCTTTCATACAGATCCTACTTATACCCACTTCCGTACTTTTGGATGTGTGTGTTTTGTTCATCTTCCTCCTTCTGAACGTTACAAAATTAACTGCTCAATCAACTCAATGTGCGTTCCTTGGCTATGCTTCTCACCAAAAAGGGTATCTCTTCTATGATCCTGTGCTCAACCGCATTCGCACCTCTCAAAATGTCATATTTTTCAAAAACCAACGGTTCTTTCCTAGTCATCCCAAGCCTTTACCTTCTTTTTCTCATTTACGAAATTTTACTGACGCAATTTCTTCTCCCCTCATTGTTTATGAACGACGTCGTCATAAGGATGTTCCACCACTGCCTCCCCCTCCAGATCCCATGCCGGCACCGGATCTCGCCCCTACTTCATCACATGCTACTCCTATTGCTTCAGTTCAGCTTCGACTATCTACTCATCTCTCCAAGCCTCCAAATAAATATGGGTTCACTCAAACATCTTTGCTTGCTACTCTCTTCCATTTCTATTCCTAACTCTTACTCACAGGCGGTGAAGCATGATTGTTGGCAAAAGGTTATGCAAGAAGAATTAGCTGCACTGTAGGATAATCATACCTGGGATCTAGTTCCATGTCCATCCTCTGCAAAACCTATCGGCTGCAAATGGATTTTTTCAGTCAAACTTAAGGAAAATGGCTCGTTGGATCGCTATAAGGCACGGTTAGTCGCACTGGGCAACCGCCAGGAATATGATATCGACTATGATAAAATGTTTGCCCTAGCTGCAAAAATGACAACAGTCCATACAGTTCTTGCCATTGCTGCCTCTCATTCCTGGCCTCTTTAACAATATGATGTCAAGAATGCATTTCTTCACAGGTATCTCAAAAAAGAAGTCTATATGCGACATCCCTAAGGAATTACTAGTGCCTCGGCAGGAGATATTGCTCGCTTACGACGCACTCTATATGGTCTTAAGCAAGCCCCGCGCGCTTGGTTTGAAAAATTTAGGGATGCTCTCATTCATCTTAAATTTCCCCAAAGTGCCTCTGATCCTTCTATGTTCCTGCATCGCTCCTCGAACGGCATTACAGTCCTCTTGGTTTATGTGGATGACATCATTATATCTGGGATAGATTCAGACATGATCAACCATCTACAAGCATCCCTACATGAGTCCTTTCATATGAAAGACTTAGGCCACTCACATATTTCTTAGGCCTTGAGGTTCATCAGTCAGAGAAAGGTCTCATCCTCGATCAACACAAATATGGTCTGGATCTCATTGAGATGGCCGGTCTTTAACACTCCACTCCTGTAGATACACCTGTTGAGGCTAATATTCAGCTCACACACGATACTAGTGATCTTCTTCCTGATGCCACATTGTATAGACGTTTAGTCCGCAGCTTAATCTACTTGACCATCACTCGGCCTGATATCTCATATGCGGTGAATCTGGTTAAGTCAGTTCATGACACAACCACGTCATCTCCACCTCGTTGCTGTTTGCGCATTCTTCGATATGTCCTTAGTACACCATCTCGTGGCCTTTTCTTTCATGTGGGAAATTCAACTTCTCTCATTGCTTACTCAGATTCTGACTGGGCTGGTTGTCATGATAGTCGACGGTCTACCATGGGTTAGTGCATGTTCTTAGGGGACTCGTTGATTTCCTGGGAGCGTAAGAAGCAAGATAAAGTTTCCAAATCATCCACAGAAGTAGAATATCGTGCTATGTCTGCTGCCACCTCTGAAATTGTCTGACTTCGGGGTCCTCTTTCTAAGATTGGATTTCCACAATCTAGCTCTACACCTCTATATGCTGATAATACTAGTGCCATATGGATTACTGAAATTCCAGTCTTCCATGAACGCGCAAAGCATATTGAAGTGGCTTGTCATTACATTTGTGATGAATTTGTGCGTAAAGCTAATACTCTTCCTCGTGTTCCTACCGGACTTCAAATTGTAGATATATTTACCAAGGAACTTCCTCGGCCACGACACCAATTCTTAGTTGGCAAATTGATGATGGTTGATTCACCCGCATCAATTTGAGGGGGGGTGTTAAATGGGTCGGTGCTAAATGGGTCAGTGGGTTACAGCCCATTTCAAATAAAGCCCAACTTGTGGGACAAATCATCTCACGTGAGTACAGCTATGTAACTTTTATCTTTGCCTTATTAGGAGATATGATTAGATTAGAATTAGATTAGAATGGCTGTAATCTGGATGATTGCTACAATCACTGTAACTTGTATAGCAACTATATTTCTATATAAAGGAGTATCGTGACCCTCAAAGGGATCATCGAATTCACAACATTGTTCTCTCTTTTCTTGCTGGCTTTGACAAGTACATACCTCATCAGGATCTGGAACTTCCAGAGTAGTGCCATCGGGAGCTTTAATTGCCATAAGAGTATCGTTCTGCAGGACGAACCATAAAATATCGTAAGGCCAGTAATTTTATCTACTTAAATTTTTAAAAAAAGTACACAGTTCTGCAAACAAACCTGAAAGCAAGGTAGGCTCTTGATGTCTTCTCCAGTAACATAAAGCCACCTAAAATATGGAAGGGAAACAAAAGGAAGTGACAGTGAGCAAAATGATCATGGCAGTTTAAGAACAGTATCTTAACACATTTGGAAGGAAATTTTATCTACTTCTGATTGCTTTCATCCTCGCTCAGGTCCCTCAACCTTTCTCTCATTTCTCTGCAAAGGAATTAACTATCAATCAGCATTAACTCTTTCAACCATATATATAAATATATATATATATATATATATCAGCATTAACTGGTAGGAAAAGACCAATGAGATTTTAGTGGCACAATAAACACAGCACCTAATTCGATCATCTAAAATGTGCTCCTCCAAGGAAAGATTTTCAACTTCTGCCTGCATAATTTAGACATTGGCATTATATAAATATCAACCCATATTAATCACAAACAAAGCAATTATTGGTGGACATCCAATGGACCAATATTATCTTATGTACAAAGAAATCAACATTTATTTTTCCATACCTGTAGTGTTATTGCATCGGTGTCAACCTCCCCTGGCCTTGAGACATCAAGCCCCCTACAACCAATTTTCGAATAAACTAACGTATAATTCAACTGCTAAAAAGTTTGAGATATCGTAACTTGGGACCAAAAATTAAGGAAAATTTTATTTGGGCAACCATTCTATACAGGTTGATCCACCTTTGAGTAATCAAGATCATTTGCCAAGTGGAACACCCCATGGATGGTCGATACAGAAAATGACGCCGCACCAACCAATCCCCATCATCAACCAGTAGACATCTTGCAATTTAAAGAGCTGTTAGCTATATTTTCTTCCCAACAATCCATTTTCCACCAGTTGCCAGAAAGAATTGTGACAACTGTTTGATGAGCAACTGCAATTATTCCAGCATCACCAATCTACTAGTGGTGCAGCAAACACAAGACATGGGCTAGATCACTGAAAGGCATGCCACACCTGCAAGTGCTGGGATGAATGTACTGTTGATGCCCTCTAGACAACAGTGTCAATTTCCCTAAATATATATTCCAATAATAATGTTGAAGCAAAGCAAGATGAGAAAAAAATACTATGTAAAAAGGAAATATGGAATTACTTCCAGCGTATTCTATTTTTAATTTTTTTCTCTATGAGTCCAATGCCCTCCAGAACATTCGTTATGTCATATATCCGCCTCTTCTGCACCTATACCCAACAAAAAATACTTCCAATGCTTAGAATAAGAAAACAATCAAACTGATTTAGAGTAGAAAAACACTAACCTCCAAAGTATCAGCAGCTTTATTCAGATCAAGAATGCCATCTTCCGCATGTTTGATCAAATGAATGAACTTCTTTGTTAAAAAACCTGAATAGTGTAATTCAAGCATTACTGCATTAGTGCCAGTATTGAGGAGCACAAAACAACCATGGCTGTTTTTCTTTTTATTGAAAAGCAATGCATTCGAATCTTCAAAATCTTTATAATTATTCAGCCTAGACACAAGCCAACTGCATGAGGGGTTGGTCGTTTCTGCTCCATAGAGGAGACTGCGTAAAGGTTATGTTTATAGAACCCCTCCCACTCCCAAAAGGGAGGTGATGAAAGAAATTATACTGAATGCAAAATTCACAAAGCAAATTTAATGTATTATCTCAAAAGGAAGCCATCATCACCACAATAGTTTACCTAGAGAGCTGTCACAGCGGCAAGTACCAATTGGAGTAAGAGAATTGCAAGAAGGGGAACCTGCAACAGGTACAGAATCAACAAGTCAATGATTATTATACTTACTTCTTTTGTACTGATGTGCACTTGAGAAACCACAGTTGGTCATACTGACCACAACTAGGTCATATGCGTATAGGGTTTGATTCCTTAAACCCTCAAAAGAGGATTTAGTGGATTCAGATGTACACTAATTACATTCTTATATAATAGTAGGGCTATAATTGGTTATATAGAGGATATAGAGTGGTTCATTTGCCATAATTTTTATACAAAACTTGCATTGTACATGGAAGGATACAAAATTTCTAATGGAACTATAATTATATCATCTAAATTTAGTTCAAACTTATTAGCTTTCTACTGAAGTACCCTTCTTAGGCAACACACAAAACTTAGGTGCTACGGGCCCCTTTCGTTTCTCTTTATTTTGAATCCACTGTGGGCCTGGCCATGAGGTACCATCCTCAGTTTTCATGGTTTAAACCACCGGATCCTACTCTTGCAGAATATTTTCATCCAGCATCAATTTATTCAGTCCCGTTGGAAATTTTGATGGGATGGTCTTTCCAAAAATGTTTGCATGCCTTCTCGCAAATATATCTATATTTATCTATCTATATATATTCCTTATATGATTATGTGTTCCTTTATTTCCTTGGACATTTTTCTTGGTTTCCTTGAAAATCATAAAGGGTCTAGGCATTCTTCATTCTGCTAAATTTGTGAAAGCGGCTTAATATTTTCTTTTATTATATCTTTTAGATGGACGAACCCCCAACAACCCCCACCACCCCCCCCACCCCCCCACCCCACACACACACACACACAATACAACACAAAAAAAAAAAAAAAAAAAAAAAAAAAAAAAAAACCCACTATTATGGGCCCAATCTATTATGTCCAGAATGCTCAATAATAGTGATGGCAGTAAAAACAATCTTGTTTAAAAAATTCACAGTAAAAACAGAATTTATTTTTGGTTCAGTAAGAATGACATAAATATTGTGATCAACATGTTGGCGGAGGTGCAGGAACAAAATGGCAAGCAATCTCAACGTGTTTAGTGCATTCATGAAAAACATTGTTGTGGATAATATGAAGAGCACTTATATTGTCTCAATAAAGAAGGGATGGTTATAAAAGTTAGACGCCCATGTCACAAAGGAAACAACATATCCAAACAATGATTTGCAGTGAGGAATATGAGTCAAAATTGGTAACACCAATTCTTGGATAGGAAATACAGTTGATCCATCTATTGGCAAACAGTTACCCAAAATCAAACAACCAAAGGAACCCTGAAAACATTTGTCTCGGTTATACACTCAGACCAATTCTATTAGGAGATACCAACTAGAGTGGGAGATCAAAAATGCCAAACAAGGAAATGACAGCATCCATGATTTCTATGTAAGAGTGACTGGATTACGGAATCGGGTTGCTCTAATGGAACCCCATTTGTCTATACCATCAATTTCACCACTTCAAATACATATAAACAAGAAAACTCGTTCAATTCCCTACAGCCCTAAGACGGGATAACTAACATGTTAAAGCACTTCTATTTCACAAGACCACCACCGTCCTGAGTTGATTGTGCTTTGTCAGAACTTCTTGCTGAAGAATAGACTCAAAGTTCTTTGCAGCAGAAAAACTCCTTGCAATGGAACTTTGACTCCGGTGCATCTTGCAATACGACATCCGATCAGTCATTATTCACCCGCTGTCACAAACCATTTACTCCTACTGTTAAGACAGCTAATGGAGCCCTCTAGTAGCTACAAAAATGTGGAAAGCTTTAAGAACTGTCACGTGGTTTCTATATTTTTCTCATAGGCGTGCTTGTTTAGCAGAAAGGAGAGCAGAGGAGTAGAAAAGGACATGATGTGATGTTTTCTTTTACTTCAGGCTGTTTGGATTTAAGAAGTAAAGTGAATAGTAAAGTGGTGATGTGACTATGTTACTTCATTGTTGTTTGGATTGAAAAAGGGTGGGGAGAAGTAAACTTCATGCAACACCACTAGTGCCTTTTACTCCACTTTTGGCTTAACTTCAACCAAGCATATTAACTTTGGGAGAAGTAAACTTTTGTCTTCTACTGTGTTTTACTTTAACACCCTACTCTTTCACTTTATTCATGATTTGACCCCCACTTTCTTTTTACTGCTGCTCTCGTGTAATCAAACAGGTTAGAAAACGCTAGGAGGAGAAAATAAGATCAGAGAAAAGAAAATTGAATTGGGGGAGAACAATCACATGGTTGTGGTGCCTGAGGCTGGGCAACCACACTTATATATACTTCATTATATGAGAATTACAAAAAAAAAAAGAGCTCACTTTTCTTATATTATGACACGGTCCATTTTTTCAGAATTACAAATAAGTCCAAATCTTCTATTAACAGATGCTTATTTTGTTCTACTACCTACTAGACCTTCAATATGATAGGGCCCATAGTACCAATATCCATAAAATACCAAAAGATGCATGTTTCAATTAGAATATAGATATTTAGTGAAATGAAAGCCTTCAGTCTATCCACCAATACACACATGCACTTCACTAGTTAAATATTTAGTGAACCAGTACAAATGGAATGTGTTGAATAGGAATACTCCTTACCAGCATTTGACATGGGACTTTGAGGTCCAGATTTAGTGTATTTTGAGCCCTTTGACCTGCTGCAAGTCCCACAACCTTTTCCTGATATGGGTGTGCGAAGGGGGCTGTTAAGCACTTCGGTATATGCAGGACTGGTCATCCACTCACTAGACTCTAATTCATAGTTTTCAGTTTTACACTTCCTCTTCAACTGCACAAGGAGCACCAAGTATGAAATTGCATTCAGAAAGCGAGTGAAAGTGACACTAACTTGAAAGCATGTTCATGTACAGTTTTGATTCTGTTATAACTATAATAACATAAGAGAATAACAATTTTGGCTTTAATGACATAAAAAAAATAGCACAAAGTATGAAATTGCATTCAGCAAGCAAGCAAAAGAAGCACTAACTCAAAATGCATGTTCATGTACAAGTTTTGATTCTGTTATGACTACAACAAAATAAGGTTTCAACTATCAAGTGATAACAATAAATTTGGCTTTAATAATGCCCAAAAGAATGGACATCAAATGTGCAACTAAAACTTATTTAATAAAGGTCAGGAATGCCAACATGTGCATCAAACATTTATTTGGTCCATAATTCAAACTTTAAATATCAAAACTGTCACATGTAGCAAAGACTGCTAAATCACTGTTACTGAAAATACTTGTGTTTAATTAAAAATACAGGTTTTTAAAATAAAGGGAATCGGCTATCTAAGCTTAACACATGAACTCTCTCTTAGTGGATTTGATCTCCTTCCAACAATAGGGTGATTCAGGAATTTCAGTTGAGGGCCTACCTGTATGTAGAAATTCACCCAGAAGATGGCTGCTTGACGTACATCCTTAAAATGTTTCAGATGACATCTCCGAATCTAGGAAAAGTCAGCCAAAAGAGTCGTCTGATTGAATTGTTGAACATTTGGCAAGGGTTTCCGAAGTTTTTCTGCCCAATGAATAATGTTAATCTGTTTGGCCTGAGTGGGTTTATGCTATTAATGCCCATTGGTGAGGGTTAGGAGATGCATTTCTTTCAGTTTTTTAGCACTTTTCCCTTATGTTACTAGGTAAGGTTCTGCAAACCAGTTATTTTTAAACAGTGTGACTATAAAAGGACAAGTCGTCTTCATCTATTATGTCTGCATTCTTCCAATGTTATTTATGCAAAGCAATTGAAATATAGCAATCTTACTGTGTGACAAAACCAACTGTTTTGGTCTCAGTCAGGAGTTGTGAATGTGCTGACCATATGAGAACAAAATCTTGAGAAGGTGTTTCTGAATTTCTTTACTATCTGATGGCAAATGGCGATCAAGATAATGGTGCTAAACCCAATGTGTCACTCCTTCGGAAAAGAGATCTCATAATTCAAATGCTATAAATAACCACAGATAAAGTAACCATGATCTGCAAGAATCCATCTTCAACTAAAATTGATGGGATGCATTGATGGTACTCATCGAATAAGTTTTATTCCATAAAGGACTGAATAATTCAGGTGACAAAGATCAACATAGTTTGTCCTTGCTGTTACGTTTTGTGAAGAAAAAAGTATCTCACACTTTTATGTTCTATAAAGTAACAATGAAACTTCATATTTTGAACAGAAGAATATTGCACCTTAAAAAAAAAGGTATAACAAAAGAATATTGCTTCTGTATAAGCTGCAGCTGGCCATTGTGGAGTATAAACAAGAGATACATCTCTCACAGATTATTACTCTGGACAAAGAGGATCATGAGAAAAGTTGAGCCAATGTCAGTCTATTTTATGTTTTGTTTCTATGGAGAAGAAGAGAAAATTGAGAGACAGCACATTTTTGTCTACTGCGTGGCCGTATAAAGCAGCTATCAAGTATATTAGCAGGACAAAATCTTCTGCGGGAACCGTATTCTCTTTACTTCAAAGAGACGATAATCGTAAATGGGTTATCAAAACAGTTAATGCCCCAATCAACCAATTAGCATTTGCCTCTGTTAGTCAGACTAAATGTCCTCGACAAAATAAACTTAGACCCTTCACATCTTAAGAGATAAAGTTTGTACACATTGTGGAAAGACTTATCATTCAAGAGAAAGATGTTTGGGAGTGGACTGACAGGTCTATGGATTGTAGCAAGTCAAAACAGAAAGGGAAGGAATATTGGCTAGACCACTTCAGATGGTTCGCAACCTTCTCAAACTGGTGACCGTGTTAATGCAAGAGCTGAATGACCTTCACCGAGAACCTTTACATAAAGGACCAGCTTAGTTTAATCCATTCTTGCTTAATCATGTATCTATCATCTACTCACCAAGCTTCGCCGTCTTTCCCTTGGTCATGATTCAGATGCTACTCAGCACATGAAAAGTATGCCCAATCTCTTTTCTTCATTTCCTCCACTAGTTCTCTTTGTTCTGTCCACATTGCTAATGGTTCCCATCGTGAGGACAGAAAATCATGAGGACAGAAAATGTCTGTCGTAGTAATCACTTTCAGCTTAAATCTGTATTCATGTTCCAAATTTTTCTTCTAGTTTGTTGTTTGTTAGAAATTTAACAAAGTCCTCACATTGCAATGCATTTTTTTCCGATCACATTGCGTTTTTAGGATTGAAAGTTGAGGAAGATCCTAAGACATGGTCATTAGATTGGATAATTTTTCTTTAAGCCATTTAGTTTACAGCTGTTACTGCTCAGTCTAGACTTAACAAATAAAGATGATATGGCATTTCCTTCTGGGACATGCACCACGGCTGATGCAAGCAATATGGATGGAGGTGCAGAGGCATGGGATCCACATCTTTTCATTCTATTGCTATTATCGTATTTTAATGAAAATATTAGCTTCTCCTTTTGTTTTATATGAGTCTTACAAGTCATAGATCTTATTTTATATGTACAATTAAGTTTGGCAATAAATCAATGGATAGCAATAGTCATAGGGAATATTCTTGTTTGTGAATATTATATAAAGCTTGTTAATGCTCTTGCAACAAGAAACTTATGAGAACAATTAAATGCTAATTGTTGGTGTCTTCTTGGAGAATCCATTAGTGCTTGAGGCACTCACCGGAGCAAGTCCATATGCATGAGGCCTTACTAATTAATATCATCTTTTTTTGCTTCTTACAGCTACTAGTATTCTTCTTGCAAGTTGACTATTGTGATTGTTGCTAAATCACTGTGGGTAGAAAACAATTTTACATTAGCATGGAAGTTAGTTTTTCTTTTCTGCTTCACTTGCATTGATTGATTGCTATCAAGCTTCTGGAGCACTCACTTAAGAGAGTTGGCAAAAGGATGAATTGTATGAATGAAGCATGTGTAGGGTACTTTTCTCTATTCAAAATGCAACTTTAAGCGTTCTTCCCTCCTAGATATGTCATAGGCTATGGAGTTTGCTCTTTTACACTTTGCAACACCCAGACCCAGGGTTCTCTTTTAGGGCTTTCTCAATGGGATTTCTTGGTCCTTTGTAGATCAGAAGAAGACAGAGAAGGGTCAATGTCATTTGGGAATTCTCTTGGTGCACTACACATTCCCATCACACTACGTGAACTCAAGCCTGTTGGTTTTGGAAGATACTTCTCCCCCAGTGTCTATTGGAGCAATTGCATGTTGGAAGTCAGAAAAATTGTGTGTGTAAAGTAACCTTGCATCTCACTTTGCAATCTTCTTTGTTTGCAATGGTGGAATTATTTCCCCCAATTGTGCCCTTTTGGGTGAACCACATAAATCTTGTATTCAAGTTGTTTGGATTCTCTTTTTATTTCTTCTTCCATCATCTTGAATACTAGAAATTTACTAGAATACTAAAAGAGCCCTCTTTCACACCAAAGCTATGCACATAACTGAACATACATATATAGAATGCACAAATCACAGTCTAACACTAAGCATATGCATTACTAAAAGTAAACCCTGATTCACAATTCTCCACAAACACCACCTACTCCATCATTCATCCCTACTAATAATGCCCAATACAACTACAACAGCACAAACAGGTGTTCATTAAAAACTCACCAAATGATCAAAACCTAAGTAACTGAAAAGTTTTAATAAAGAATCCAGACCGTTGGTTTTACGACAATCGCTCCATGCTCGTCATCCGCGAAGCGGCGGGCCTCGCCGCCAGACGGGAACCGGTGGTAATCGCCCGGCAACATGAACGGAGGCTTCGATGACGAGAACGGGAGGTGGCGTCTGATCGTCTGCATCATCGGCCCCGGCGGCGACGGATGAGCCGCCGGATCCCTCATCCTACTGCCGCCGGACATGAAATCCGAGATCTTGGTGCCTTTATAGTATACTGGGACGGGATCCAGACCGTCCGCCTCTTATGGTTCTTTATCAAGATCGGAGTACCGTCTGCAGCGATCAGGACCGTTGGATTTGGATCGGACGGATGTAAGTGAGAGGGGAATGAGAAGTGGGAAATGAGAGGAAAGGAAGAGGGAAGAAGGAGGAAAGAGAGAAAATGGAGGGAATTTAGTTCGGATAGATACATGGAGGGAAGTAGAGGGAAAGAAAGAGAATAAATGGAGAAAATGGTGTCTCTCGTGAGCACCTGAATCGGCCGTTGTGAAACCGCTTTGGGTGAATCGATAGTTCATGTGGTGGGCCCCTGGTCTTGATAGATGGCCATCGGTTATGGGAATGGAAACATAGAGGCAGCAAAACCTGACCACACCTGCCAACCCAAACACAAACCTCCATGGTGGTTTTAGGTTTGCATTTTGCTTCTCGGCAGTTGGTTTCAGTTTTGGATTGGTTCTATCTTATTATCAATTGCCATGGAAAATGCATGTCAATCAACTTCTTTTAGATTTTGGGTTGAATTCAATTTGATATTTCAAAGATAAATGGTATCACTATCATCATCCCCAACCCATTCATGATGGCAAATAGTCCAACTTAGCAAAAAAATAAAATAAAATCATATACATATATTATTGGAATCAAAGTCTTGTTCTAAAAATTCTCGGTCTGGTCTCTTATGAGATTTGGAACTTGTATGGTTTAAAGACATTATTTTTTTTTTTTCCTTGAAAAATTAAGTATAAATAGCTCATATCCCTCCACTAATCAATATATTGCTTCCCCACATATTATGTAAAGGTATGGTGAGAGACTGAGAGGGCGAACTTTTATGCTATGCTATTGTTAATTACAAGCCAAATTGTCTAAGGTTAGAGTGAAAGAAGTAGAACGATTAAGCCAAGGGTTCCAAGCTTTTTCATTCAGGAGATCTCTGAGATCAAGAGCGCAGGGTTTTTTGAGACCTAAGGTGGAGCGATCACTTTATTAGAATGGTGCATGGGCCAACTTTTAAGCATTTTTGAATAAGACCTGGCACATTGCATTTTAGGATTAAACGGTCAGCATAAGGTAGGTCCGCCACTGGATACATGAATCTATAACATATCTATACACCTCATATGTATCGATTTTTCATCCAACTAATCAAATGAAAGTGCTAAGGTTAAGTATTATAAGTACTAAAAGTCCGTACGTGGGGTGGGGCATTATTTTGCATTGTGGGCCATCAATGAATAGCGTAGGTGGAGGTACTGAAATTCAGGTGGTTCCGGGCGCTACCAATTAAAAATAGGGGAAGGAAAGTTAAAACACGCGCGGGAGTCGGGATTGAATACAAGGTGATGGTGGTGGGGAAGAATAGATACTGTGAGACGCTCATAGTCGGCATATTGTCTATCTTATTTAGAATCTCGCTGTCATCCATTTGACTGCATCAGGCCTGGAAGGAAAGTAGGCCCCACCTGGGACCATGTTTCACACATCATTTAATGTTTGGGGCCCATATACAATGATCATATGAGTGGGACAATTTTTAGTTTTTATTCCCACGCCGTTTTTTTTTTCTATAAACTTAAGCTTTTTAGAGTAAATGGTTGTTAACTAGAAGTAGCCTCTTTATAAAAGGAACCCACATCTTGTGGTTCAGTTGCGGCTCAAGAAATCATGACTCATGGTTAACCGGAGTCAAATAGGGTTTAGCCCATTACTAAAATTTTAGATAAATTTTCCTTTTTACACCCCTTTTTTTTATGGGGGATAAAAATATAAGCGTACCAGTGTCATTTTGGGATAACCCCTAATAATATAATTAATTCATGAAGGTGGGCCATGTTTGATAGAACCCAACAGAAGAAATTTTAAAAACAGTACCATAAAACTATCTATGGAGGTCGGGTGACCTCCATTGGGTGATCGCTCACGGCTGTTGTTCAATTCATATCTGACCTGTTTGTTACACCAATTTTTTTAGTGTAAAAGCATCTCTAATCCAAGGTATACATGCCACATTGGGTTTTTGACATGGATTTTAACTCTAAGTAGCTATGCCAAAAATGATATGCCATTTGGCATATAAGAGTGAAATGTCAAATTCTGCATATGGAAAAGGGAGATGTCAGATTATATTTAGGTTTATTTTATTCTAAGGTGGGCCATTGGAGATGGATTAGGTTTAATGTAAAATTCAAAAAAAAAAAAAAAATATTACATTTGGCATAAGGGGTAGAGTTGTTAGTTTTTGAGATGTCAAATTCCAAATGATCAAATTGCTACATTTGCCACCAAAAGAAATTTGGCATATCCAATTTGACATCTCTATTAGAGATGCTCTAATGATCTAAAGATGGCAGATTGGTACATACCCCAAGACATTATGTATCATCCAACGGCCTCAATGTAAAAATCAAAGTTCATTAGAAGTTGGAAGAACTAGTGTGAAACGGAAATATGGCAGCAGTGATCAATTCCCAGCTGTTGCACTGATGGTGTCCAACTTGAGTGAGTGGGTGTGTGAGTAAGTATCTTTTGCTAGGTGGGCAGGGCCCCACAAATCATTCTCACATAAGCACGGTGAGAACTATTTCTCACATGAATATTTCCGTATGTATTATTCAGGTGAGAACTATTATATTAGAACTTTCAGTGGGGCCCAACCGTGGGTCCCATTTGGGGATGGAACTAGGGGGTGGAAAGATCTATGTGAGACCATCCCAAGTATCAAGTTTGACCCCAGCGGGCGCAACCCCATGCCCCTAACCCTTCATCCGAAGCCCACAAGTTTAATGGCTTCATATTAAAAAATAAAATAAAATTCAACCCTTGATCCAATGGTTCAGTCCATTCAGATGTATGCCAATCTTTAGGATCAGTGACTATTAGGGGAGGTCCCTATCTGTCCATGGTTTGTATGGGTTGCTAGGTGGACCCCACAAATGGTTCTCAAGGAAGCACGGTGAGAACTAGTTCTCACCTGAATATATACGGGTTATCACCTATTGTATGAGAATTTTCAATGGGTCCCAACTCTCTGGGTCCCATTTTGGGGATGGAACCATGGGGGTGGAAAGATCTATGTGAGACTGCCCCAACTATTCAGTTTGACCCCAACCCCATGCCCCTAACCCCTTCGTCCGTGGCCCACAAGTTTAATGGCTTCATATTAAAAAAAAGATTCAACCCTCGATCCAACGATTCATGCTTTATTCATGCAATGAATGGAATTTTATTATGTGATTGTACATAACTAATACAAAATGACATGATGGTTCATGAGATGAATCGGAACTCATAAGTATATTAAATGTAATCCATGTGTGTGAATGAGACTCATATTTAGGAGACATGGATCACAACTCTTATACTTAAAGAATTTTTACAATTAGCGATGAGACTGGGCATGTCATCTAAAAATGTTGTAGCACCCAGTCACTATGAGATAATGTGGTCTGTCTCAACCATCAGAGTGTAAGACTCTCGATTGTTGTGCTAATTCATTGGATATACCGAAGGACCATAAGTAACACCTTATACAAAAGCTGTCTCTGATTAAGGAATGCTCTCATAATTTTCAAGCAATAGGCTCTTAATACTGAGAGATTAATGAACGCAAGTTTCTGCTTTACATTTACTTTGAGTTACCAATGGTAAGATCAACACCTCGGTGTCTTGGGTATGTGGTAGTGGGACGGTGAGAATATATAATTCTCAAAATGAAATCTATCACCTAAGAGAAAAATATCCATTTGTGCCAATTAATATAATTTATCGTTGGTGTAAGTGCACACCCGTCTTGACTAAGAGTTAATCAGATGTACGATGGTCACTGTGACTAATTGGATCATAAGGATAATAAAAGGTGGATCCAATTTGGTTGGACAATTTTATTCCAATGGATCCATGGATATACTTGATGGAGGGCCTACTTGCAATAATTAAAAAGTTTAGGGTTTTCTTGTAAATATTCTTAAGACTGTAGTGCAATTGCATTTTATTTGGTAGAGCTATTTGCAATTAATCGTGGGTCCGTAATTCACATGAGATGTAGGGTCCAGATATCTTAGTTGAAGCAAGATTCTAAGGAATCCTTAGTGGTCCTCTTGCTGGCTCTGAGAAGAGAAAGTTCTATTCTAATTGGAACTCTTAAGGAAATGAAAAGTGGGACGCATGACATGAATAGAAGTGAGACTTTTAATTTTAAAGAAGAGGAGGTTTACCAAAACCTAATTGTATGAGGAGAAAGGGGTTGGACGCCCAACTCCCTCCTCCTCTCTCTCTTTTCTTTTCTCCTCTGGTTTCCTTTTTGAGATCCTCTGGTTTCTTCTCTATTGAGATCCCACCACTCTGTTTGGAAAGTTCTCTATAAGAGGGTTATAGTGTGAAAGAAAACAAGGCTAATGAGATCTAATTTAGGTCTATCAATTGTGTCGTGTTAACGAATTCGAGTTAGGGATTATCAAATTTATGTTAAAATCACCTCAACCTGTATGCGACCCGTTAACTTAATAGGCAAAAAATTCAACCCAAACACGACTCGTTAATTTAACGGGTTACACTACCCAACCCGTTAATCTATTAAGTAATTAAGTAATTTCGAAAATTAAAAGAAAATCCATACAAAAATATATAAGCTACACGAAACTATAAGTGAGGATCTCGAGTGGATCCCACCTAAAACCCTACTATAAAACAATAAATCTCGATTTCTTCTTCATGAATATAAATTAAATTATAACTACACTTAGGGATTAAAAAAGTTTTAACGGGTTAAGCGGGTTGTTAACGGATTATTTGTTTAATTTGTACGCGACCCGTTAACT
Source organism: Camphora micrantha (assembly GCA_003546025.1). Lineage (NCBI taxonomy): Eukaryota > Viridiplantae > Streptophyta > Magnoliopsida > Laurales > Lauraceae > Camphora > Camphora micrantha. Next base: position 39,325,281 of record QPKB01000005.1, read on the forward strand.
TAATGTGTTAACGGATTTGACCCGTTAACGACCCGAACCCATTAAGGGCCCACCCAAATCCGTTAATATAGTATGGGTTCGTGTCGTGTGGCATTTTGACAGCCCTAATCTAATCTAAAAAAAGGATTTTGTAGAATCAAGATATCAGGTTCTCGGTTTGAACGCAACTAAGTTTCTAAGGTATAAATTTACAGCCAGTTTGTTTAAGTAGATCTTCTTGTTTATGCTTGTTTGGTTTGATCTATCATTTTGATGGGTCTTTGATCTTAATGCATGAGATTATGATTTTAGATCTTGGTTGAATTCTTAGTCTTTTGGGTATTTGATCTTTGCTTCAAGTGGGTCAAAAGTCTTGAAAAACCCATCTAAAAACCCCACCTACTTCCAGCAGCCCTAAAATGAAAGGCTATGATCATTTGAATGGCTATGGCTTGACGTTACATATTTCCTGTTCCATCAGAATGCCTCTGTCATCTTTCATTAAGGTAGACCCCACCAAAATTAACTCAAGTTAATGAGATTTCAAGCTTAACTAAAGGGTTAAAAATAAAAAAATCATACGTTAGTCAAATCAGGGCTTTTTGTAAAAACGTAACGATGGGGCATTTTTTTTTTTGTAAAAACCTCAAAAAAAAAAAAAAAAAAAAAAAAAAAAAAAAAAAAAAAAAAAAACAGATATATAAGAAAATGGAAATCTCTTGGTTCTTAGGATTGCTCGACCAGAATGCAGACTTGGCTGGACCTGAGCCGTCCTGGGTCCTTCTTCCTTAACAACCTGGTCAATCATCACCCTAATTACTCAAAGCCTAGGAAGCCTTACATCATTCACTCTTCAATTCTTCCTCAGTCTTTCGTTCCTACTGACTGACTTTCAACTCTGATCAAGTCCCACCAATTCATTACCAAGAAAACAAAATGTGCCTCAATAGCATAAACAGAACTTAACTTTTTGCAGTATGGTTCTACAAAAATTACATATATATAATAGAAGATGAACATTTTTTTTCATTGACTATGGAGGAGGAATTGGTTTATCTTTACCCAACTTTCCAATGTGGAGCCAAAATCTTCAAAGGAAAAAAAAAAAAAAAAAAGAACCCCAAAAGAAAGTTGTATATCATTTCTTGCAAGATTTCGCAATACAACAACATATATACATCAGGACCAAAACATGTAGAAGAAATAAGATCTCATCTTTCTAGGTCATGTGGTGACATCAGTTTCAGGCACATAGCTTAGCTGTTCAGCCTCCCAAATCAAATTCGCTGTGACCTCATTGTACTCATGAACATATTCCTACATCATACAAAAGACCGCATGAAATGGTTAGTCTAGAAACCTTGTACATGTATACACATGACATATAGATTTGATATGATACAACCAATTTTGTATCAGGTATCATAACTGAAAGGAAAAATGTACATAGTTTTGACTTACTGAGTCCGGGTGAGTCAACTCGATCAACTCAGTAGATAACTGGGTCAGGTGAGTCAAATGGGCCTGTTACAAGTACTCATATTCTCCCAGGTCTTAAAAGAAGGCCCAAGGCTGCGGTTTTGGGCTGTTAGGTCAGATCCAGGCCTAACATCAGGTCCCATAGTTAATATCAGGCTCGACGCGGGCAAGGTATATTATGCCTCGGAATCTCATGTATATGTACAAAGACAATGTTGTTTCAAGGAGTGGTATAAGTTGTGCATACATACTGTGAAAAAAGTATCTTGTAAACAATCAAACAGATTGGACACCAGTCGAATTCGGCCCTGATTATAATAAATGGGTCTTGCACTGATTGCGGCAAGTTTGGACAATCTCTGGCCCGAACCAGATTTGGGCCTAATTAGTGTTGCCACCCGAGATGGACTTTTAACAGCTATCGGCCCCAGCTGGGCCTGTGCTGTAACCCCATATTAAGCGTGTGTGGATGTCTGTCTTCATAAGTTGCATGGTTCATTTTTTCTTTAATAGCTTACACCAAAGACAAAAATTAAGTCATTACATCAGATCTTTGCTCATTCATAAAACATATGCAACTTGCTTAGAGACGACCATTATTTTTCAGATCTTGTTCCTTATTCAACAACTGAAAATGTTATGAACTCAACTGGTAAGTTTCATGACACATCATTCCAAATTGAAGAAAATGTTTTTTTACTAATATACGATTATTATATTGGTGTTACTACTACTACTACTACTATTAAGAGGCATTATAATGATGTCATATGATACCTCAAGTTCCCTCATTAGTTCCTGAGCTGTTGGAGCAGACACAATTATCCGACGGGCAGATGGTGAAATGAAGCCTTCATCCACAGCTTTATCGATGAATGATAACAAGGAGTTGTAGTATCCATCCACATTCAGAAGACCCACCTAACGAAATATATTAAAGATAAACAATCTTTCAATATGTAGTTGTAATCTTCCAAGTTGGAGATTCCTTTATAAACAACAGATTGCCAGTTACTAAAATCAGACTAAAATCAGACTTAATTCTTTCTTAAAGAATAAAAAAGGGTAAATTGGCTCAACTAATGACCAATTTTCCAAGGCATGCCATCGACATTATTCACGGGGTCCCACCTGGCAACCATACAAATATCCAAAGGGTCCATTATTGACAAGGGATGCTCCAGTAATCCCCTAGATCCTAACCTGAAGTTTGACTTTCTTCGACCAATTAGGTCAACGACGTAGTGGGAGTTTTCTACCTATGGCAGGGAGCCATTAGGTAAAGTGTATGAATCAGCATTCTGGAATCTCCATTATGGAATCTGGCACCCCAACAAATATACATTTTCTCCTAAAGAAGGCCCAGTGTATTTTAATGAGGTTGGATATAAGGGTGACATAGGCAAGATCACATATGATCCTGCCTGATTCTAGGGTTCCAAAAAATTTGAAGTTCTCCCTTGCAAGAAACCTGAATGTGCCCATTTGATTGAATATGCGGATGGCTGCCCATCATCAGTTTTTTTTTTTTGGCTACCCATAATCAGTTGGGAACCTTAGAACCTTCCATATGGGATTAAACTAGGAAAGGGCATAGCACATGCTGTGCATTCTTCTTGGATCGTTTTGTTTGTTTATATAGAAAATGCCATGTTCTCCATGTGACAACTTCACCCACAACTAAACAGAAGACACATGTCACCAAAAGCTAGTTAGGCACATTAAATGAGGCTTTTGTGGCTAACATGTGGCACTAAGATTTGTTTTAAATGTGAGATCCAGAGCTGGCAAATCTTATCACAATCCAATCAAAGACAAGATAATAAGAGATGGGTCCCATCCAGTCTAATCAACTTGTGAATGGTCAAAGTACGCGGGGGCCAGCTCATTGTCATCTTTCAATTGATGGTGAGTTTCCCAACATAAAGCTGAGTTGTCTCAAGTTGCACACGTCCGCCCAAGATGCGGTATGGGGCCTCTTTCCCTTGCACACATGCGCCCGCACACAATTTTGTTTTTAGGCCCTTGGTCTTTTTTAGGTCCATTCTTAAGTGAGTGATAAATGGACTATGCATGACCCTATCTACAGTTGGGTCCTACCTTACGAGTAGCCCCAACATTTAATTGTTTGGCAGATCGTTTCTGTTACATATAATGAGGCCCACCTATATTATCAATCTAAACATCCCCTCACACACTTCTGTGAATCTGCACACATCCTAATTTGACACTGATACGAGGAATATCCACTGCTGGACTGAGGAAGGAATTAAAAAAGAAAAAAAAAAAAAAATAGAACACTTCAATTTTGAGGCCCGAAAGTCAAGGGTTAGGATGATTTGATTAGAGTGATATTTGGTCAAATCCTTAATCCATACCAGAAGGGTTCAAACCCAACTTGAAGCTCTGTTGGCTGGATCTAGGCCTGAGTAATGTTTTTGAAAAATAAATAAGCTGCACCTGGGCAACAACTGGTGCCTGCAAATCTACCACACAAGGCAGACAGAAGCATAGACTGTCTTTTCCCCGAATAGGATCTTCGACAGTTTTATACTATTATCACAAAACAACAGTATAGTTTAGTACTAAAACTAGTATAACAATAACAAATTAGAGCATTACCGGTTTCTGATGGATTCCAAGCTGTGCCCACGTTATGACTTCTAGCAGTTCTTCAAGAGTCCCATATCCACCTGATAAATTTCAAACTCCCAAAGTGTAATGTCGCAACAGTAAAAAATAGAGATAAAGCACACAATATAAATATTCAGGGTTATTTTACTAATTTGCACAAAAAATTTAGGGATATTCTGATAATCTGTCCCTAGAATGAATATGAGCAGTGAGGAGAGTGCAACCCATAAAGCTCTTACCATAATTTTGTATATAGTGAGAGTGGAAATTACTATATACCATAAAGCTCTTAACATAATTTTGTATATAGTGATAGTGGAAATTACTATATATTATCACACAATGGATGTAGGCACACTGCCAATTCACATAAAATCTTGCTTTAGTTATCTTCTATTGTTTGTTTATCCATTGCATCATGATTAGTTATGTTCACTACAAATGAGGCTTCGAGTTCTTTTATTCTTGAGTTTTGAATGAGAATCTATACCTGGCAGAGCAATGAAGGCATCAGCTTGGCGAGCCATCTCGGCTTTCCTTTGGTGCATGTCCGATACTGTTCTTACTTCTCCAACTGTCTCGCCTGTTATCTGCAACAAGGCCCCTGTACTCAGAAACCTCAAAAACACTCAAATTCTACATATTGCTATCTAAAAAGATTCTTGTGATGTTAGTATGTTAATCCGCTGATGAGAAAACAACAGACCCAACTCAAGACTCAACCATGTACTGATGCATGCAGTAGATCTTTGAAGGGATAAGAAACCGTAAAATTTCTCATATCCAAAATAGATGCGGGATATACAAAACTAACTAATAAAAAAATTTCCATACAATTAATGTAAATGATGATGCATTTTCAATTTAATGCAACAGTTCTCCATGTGGTATTCAGTATAGTGGTTTCTGTTGAATGCTGGACCAAATTGTCCATGTGGTATTCACTATAGTGGTTTCTGTTGAATGCTGGACCAAATGTTGTATTCCTAATATATAACTGTATTGATGTGTAAGTGCTTGAAGTGCAATCCATTAACCGAAGCAAATGCTGAAGCCTAAAAGATCCCAACTATTGTTTAGATACAATTCATTAGTAAAATATTATTTACATAAACAATGCTGCTCCAAGAATAGCAGATATCTAGAGATGTTGATGCAAAAGTCTAGAGAAATCAAGGGAAATGCTGATGTTTTATAAATTTATGTCTAAGTTGGTGATCAACTAGCACTCATCTTAACATGTGCGCACTTGTATCGATGTTTTAGTAACCGGATAAGTGGGGTGGATGATTAAGTCCAACCCGGTTCGACCATCCAGTTTAACTCAGATCAACTTAGATGTAAAAAATTATAACAAAAAAAAAAAGCATTTTAAAATTGAGCTGAGTTAAACTGGATTTGATCCAGAACAAGACCCAGTTTTCATCTAACCAGTAAATGAAATAATGAAAATACCAGTACCACATGAATCCTGTTCAACTGGTAGGTTCAGCATGACTTTTGAAATGCTCCAATATATGTATGAGATCTTGACTACTTAACTACCAGATCCCAGTGGGCCCATACAAAAAATACACACCAGCGACAGATGATTCCACAATAGTTTAAGAATGGAGAAAAAACACCCATACCATCATGGTTGATGGTCAAGTAGAGTATGCATAATGTTGTGCACTTACTAAAACAAGTAGTCACTCAAGAGATGAGGGTGAACTTAGAAATAAAAAAAAAAAAAAATTCAAGTGATATATAATAGATTTCATCTTTAAACAATTCCAACATGTGAATTTTCTAGATCTTACAGAATCTTGTACAAATAGAAGTTGTCCAATGCAGCCACTGGTAAATAATAAAAGACTCTATTTCCTTCTAAGTGGAGAACATGTAGGATCTGGATTGTTCATCTGTTGCACCCTGCTGTGATTGGTATTTACCTTAAATTATACTGGTTTGGCTATCCTACAAACTGATTAGATAGGTATTGATGAACACAAATCAGATAGAGAAATAAGCCCAAGTGACGGTTGACATCCAACAAAAAAAAAAAAAAAAACTCACTCTAATCAGTGTTTGGGTATATAGATTATAGACCATCCACACTAGGGCCCATTGCCAACAGATGAGTGGTCCAAATTATGCACATGTTCGTCACATGATTAATCATAGAATGCTTGCTAACTTGCATATAAGTGTTACATACAGTATACACTTGTTTTCCAAAATCCATAGGCCCCTCAAAAAAAGATGAAAAAAAAACTCCAAGACCCAACCCAACCAAACACCTCCAAAATGGTTTAAGAAAGAGATGGAATCTGGTTCTTCATGCATGAAAAACTTAGCTAAGACAAAAGAGTAACCCGTCTCTCGACAAGCTGTCATGTTGAAAAAGTCTAATGAACTCTGTTGCTCTTGAACTAATAGGCATCTTTTAATGATAGAGAGAAGGATGCAGCAGATAATGTGAGGGAAAGAATAAGTGAAAAGAAAGAGACGGCTTCAAGTTCTGATATTCACCTCTCTGGGCATCAGGGTCTTGGGAATAACACTGCAAAAACAAGAGTGGGATAAAACCCACAAAGTAAAAGATTAAGCGAACGTCATCCTTGCATTTATTAGCTTAGACCAATAAATAAGAGAACAAAAAGTTTACTTTATAAGTTGTGATTCATAAACAGATCAAAGGTTTTCAGCTTTAAGCTGTGTAAAAAGAACTAAACATAGAGAGAATCCCTAGTTCCATATCCCAAAGATCAGTAAGCTTCCATGCATATATGATTTGGCTGCTCAATGTTAGAACAAAAGGCTTATGAAGTGTTTGCAGCTGGTTAAGTTGTTTCAAAAAAATAGCAAAGTTGTTCATCAAAATGTATATTTCTTTTCGCAAAAAGTTCCCGTTTTGACAGACATTGACAAAACCAAAAGTAAATACACTAAAATTTTCAAGTTCAAACTTCAAAGAGCATGCTAAAAGTTCTTATCTTAGTACTAACCTACTTTTAATTTATGTTTTAGACAAAAAGGACTTCCTTTTGAATGCATCACATCTTTTTGATACACAAATTCCTATATCCATTTTTTAAAGAAAAACACATACAAATCTATTATAAAAAGGAAACCCAGATTAGAAACATAGCCTTTTTCTTGAAGAAACAACATCATTTCAATAAAAAGTTAGAATGCATGTCATTCATTCTCCAAACATGCACTTTTTTCTTACTAAAACTGAAAATGGCTAAGAACCCATTTCACAAAAAAGTAAAAATCAAGTACTTGCGTTATGGAAATAAGCTTGAAGGAGCATTCACTCATTCAAGTAAAACTAATATAAAAAGAAGTACAAAGAATATTACAACTTAAAAGCAAGAAAAGAATAATAATAAGAAGAAGAACGAGAAGAAGACAAACCCTAAAACATGGCGCCCCCCATCATGAACAGCCTGAGAAACGAGCCCCATCAATCCCACGCTCCCTCCACCGTAGACCAAATCAATACTTCTCTCCACCTTCAATCACATTGAAATGCAAACCCCACATGTCACGTGTCACTCATGTGACATGCACCATCATCAAACAGCTACCATTATCATTGACAATACAACTAAGAAAACTTATTAAATATTAGTATTATTATGAGCCCAAGAAGTAGGATTTCTCATGTTCTCATTGAACCCATAAACCCCAGAATTTGTCTTTGAGCACCCAAGAAAACATGGTAACCAGTCATGATACCAAGGTAGCACGTTTCACTGCCTAGGAAAGGGCAAGGTTTTCATTTTTTATTTTTTTATTTTTCTCTTGTCTGGAGAGGAGATCATGCAAGAAGGCTGCACAGGAGACAAGCAAGTTACAGCTAACAAAGCCACTCATGCAAAAAACTCCAGAACCCCAACCCACCCCCACACCCACCAATAATAATCCCATGTTGAAGGCCTGCTATTAGTTATGGAACCAACTCATAATAGAAAAACAAATATGATCAGGAAAAATGTTAGAAGAAATAGTACAACTCTAATAAAACTTTAATGCTAAGTAAAGCAATAAAGTACAAGAAGAAGTCATTAGAAACAAAAGGTTTGAGATTGTACTTTTGAAGTTGTATCGGATATGTAACCACTGATCAGAAACGTACGAGACTGTACTAGTGAATAGATTCAAGGCCGCTCCTTAAAAATGCATCTCAAATATAGCCAGTGATCAGAAAGATAAGAGATTACACTAGTGAAAAGATTCAAAACCCACACATTCTCTGTGAAAATGCTTCCCTCTCTCTCTCTCTCTCTCTCTCTCTCTCTAAACCTTAGCATCAACAAAAGTATCCAATATCAAAAGCTCTTCCAGAATGGAAATATAGAAAGGAAAACAACAATTGAAGATTTGGGATATTTCATTTTGAAATCACCAATTCGCCAAAAATGAAACAACATTTGAAAAGAAATATAGTATTTTTATGGGCAATTTGAACATAAAATCGACAAAACTTTGTTGGGTTTCTCCCAAATCAATAAAACATACGAACAAAAAGCTCCTTAGAGATTGAATTCTACAAGAATGGGATCTCTACAAACACAACAAAATCACCAAGGTGTTTGTAGTTTACCAATTCATTTCCCAGCTGAACAGCAGCTTCTTGATAGCTGGTTTTCTTCCCTGAACTGCTTCCACAAAAGACACAAACTCTCTTGAATTTCGACTTCCTTTCTTCCATATCTTTTCACCACGGATCTCAATCTCCCCTTCTTTGTTCTTTCTGTCTGCTTTCTATCTCTTTTCTTTCAACCAACCACTTGGAAAGGAAAGCAAAAGCTTCATGAGGAATGAGTACATGAGACAGTATTGGCATATTTATATTTAGAAAATGCTTTGTACAAAAACCCCACTTCCCACAACATCTGGAGTAATTTAATGAACAAAAACCCATTTCTTCCGGGCAAGGGAGTAGTTATTTGTTACTGAATTACATTCAACCGCCATATATAATTCTTATTCTTATTTACTAGTAGAATATCCTTCCACATAAGTAGGTTAGTAATACTACTATATTAAGAAGTTATAATTGTTTAATGCTTTCTATGATTTTTAAAACAACCCTCTTCTTTTGATATTGACAGATACACTTCCAAGTATTTAACGGTTACAAGCAACCCATGATTTTCTTTGAAATCCTCTCATATACAATAATTTTTCATGAAAGATAAAATAAAAGACCTTCTAATTGTGACTAAAAGCTTCAAATCCGAGCCCGTCAATTAGGGTCAAGCTCTTCATATGAACTCTAGTTATAACTTTTGTTTTGGGTGTAGAGGTGGGGTATTTTGAATTTATTCAGCTAGTCATTCCTATCAAAATCTTAAGGCGTTAGTAGAGACAGTAGAAATACCTTTCAATATCTCTCTTTGGGTGGAGCTGGCACACTTTTGGCGATATGTATATATATATTTTTTGCGCCGAATCGTTTCTCCTGGGATTCGAACTCACGATCAATTGACTCTAATACCATATTGAATTTCTTCAGCTAGTCATTCCTACTAAAACTTCAAGGCGTTAGTAGAGGCAGGATAAATACTTTTCGATATCTCTCTTGGATGGAGTCCACTCCGCAATAGAGTAGGGAAGCATATTGATTACACTGTTGTTTTGCCCCTACTATATCTAAAAGTTTTCTTATGGTAAAAGTGATTGAAACAATGAAAATACGGGCCTAATGAAGCTAAATTTAGAATGAAAAGATATGACATTTACCCATCTCCTTTGTTCTCCGCTTGGTTCTGCCCTCAGTTGTTACAAACCCCGTCTCATATGACAATTCATCATGGATATATAGATGGTAAAAGTACATTCCATTAAACTAATAAGGTGTGTTGAGGGTACTTTGTCTTTTCACCTTCTCTTGGGATTATAAGGGTGAAACGGTAGTAAGAATTCCGTTGACCATGGGGTCAAAAGCTGTATTTGAGGATGTAAAAGAAATTTAAGGCTAGGAGGAGTTTGTGATTGTGAAAATCCTACAAATCAGAGGGTATATCTGTAAGTTTTTCTTCTTAAAACACTTGTTTGGATGATAGCATTCACAGGTGGAGGGTGCAAGCCCAGACCATGCAAAAGCAGACGCAAACAATGGAAGACCCAAATAAATAATCCAATTAAAATCTTAGTTAGGATTGAGGGTGGTTCGTTTTGATTGTGACTGGAGATCTTCTTTCCTCAATTATCTCTGGAGTGATTTCTCTATTGCACCCACTGTGGATGGAGCACAGACATTTCAATGACTAGAAATCTTAACCACTCCAATAATTAAGAGTTAATCAAATATTTTCATGTGATCAATCCACTAGTGGGCCCTATTCTAAATAGACGAAAATCCGGATTAAGTGCTAACTCATGTGCTGGTATATGTAGCATGAGATGGTTCTATTTATCAATTGTGGGTCCACTGTAGGAATTTTGAACTTTGATCCATTGTTTGCTTATGTTAGATCTAGGAAACCGTAATCATACACATGCAACAAATACAATTACTTATAAATACTTAGACCCCTGTTAGTCTATGTATTAAACTATGTTGTTATCATAATAATATTATTATGGGGACCAATGGGGACTGAGCTTAATCCTAAACCAAAATATTAGCGGGCTAATGAGTAGGCTTACACGCAAACCAAGCCTTACAGTGGGCTGAATCCTTGTATGCATAAAAGGGGCCAAAACCGAACTCATCAGTCCTAACCAGTTCGAGCGTGTCTCCATGCACCCTTGACCAATACAGTAATAAAAGATAAAAATAAGTTGGGCTTATGTTGTACCCATATTAGGACCTATTGAAAAATATTTTCGTTAAGTCTACTAACTCGCTGAGGTTTTGATAGCAATGGTTAATTAAAAATTTTTCAATAAGAACCACATTGAATCAGACTAGTCATCTACGCAATTTACGGCATGGCTCCTCTACCAAATCGAACCGAACTAAACCTGCTTTCTGGTTGTGTGCATGGAACCCTCCAACAATCAGGAATGACAAATTCACTTGATCTCTCTCTCTCTCAGCAGCTGTCCAAATTTATCACTCATCTGAATCCAATAGACCCTACAATTAATATCATGCAATTAATTTGACTTGATCTAATCGCCAGAAATAGCGTAATTTTTTTGGTTCCTGGAAGCATTGCTTAGGGTGGGTTCCACAAGATTTTCTCATGAAGACATCCCATCTAAGAATTTTATTTGTTTGTCGGTCATTTTGGTAATTCAAGAGTCAAGGGTCATTTTACCGTACAAAAATGTAAACCGCATGTGTATAGTTTTTAAGTGAATATTTTTAACTAAATATGTTTAAAACATCACAATTTTTTATAAGCATTTGAAGTAAGGGTCACACTCTCCCAAGCACCTCTTGTGAGCACCCACTTGTGTAGCCCACTTGGGGTCCTTCCTACGGGTAAAAACTGGGTCGATCATGCGGTGTCGGCCAAGCTATGCTTGGGGCCTGTCGTGCCGTGGACAGGGCAGCTGGGTCTCAGCCCAACACGGCCCATGGCACGACTTAGGTTGTGCCGTGCATGGGCCAGCCCACATACCAAGTACTTTTATGTTTTATTATATAATTTGAAATAGATTTTATAAACTTTTAAGGGTTCTCAACTTGAAAAAAGGCTGAAACTATTAAAATAAATGCATAAACATTTACAAATGAAAGGCAAATCTTTAATTAATTTAAGTTTTATATTTCATTTAAATAAAAAATAAAATATTTTTATAAATAACTGTTGTGCTGGCCCGTACTGGGTCATGCCTTGGGCCGTGCCATGCCTCTGCGTAGGCACCCTGGCCCAGCACGGTATGGCTAGGAACCTGTGTCATGCCACGACCTAGGCTCCTTGGCCTAGCACGGCCGATCCTTTGGGTAGCATGTCGTGCTGGGTCAGTCCAATCAACGCGGTCAACGGGGTAGACATAGCCCGCACACGGTTTCTCTTTTTTTCATTATGGACTGTGCCGTGCCTGGGCAGTCCAACCCAATTTGCACCCCTATCCCTACCAATCATGGGAGATGTAGGGAATCGAAAGATCCAAAACAGAAATATTAGAGATGCATAAAAATTCAACCCCATTAGAACTTCCTAACTCTTTGATCTTTAACCCTCAAGTTTAATGAATGTAGAAAGAATTATTTTTTTCAAGATTTTAGTCCATCAATGAGTAGCAGTTGAATAAGTCAATTTGCACTTGTGCCAATTCATAGGGTGAAAGTAAGTTTGAGGGGCTTGAATTAATTATAGGGGATTCTACGTGGTGGTAAAAATAAGTGCTCAAAGAGGTTGCTTATATTATGATTTTTCTTCCTTCAAAGCCTTTTTGCTTGCTTTAGAATACATTGAAACCCATTATATAGAGTTTCATACCATAAGTAATTAAAAGTGAAGACCAAAAGTTAAATTTTAAAAAATGAAAATCAAATGACCTTTCCTTTTAATAGAAACAAAATAAAAAATACATACCCAACAATCGCCCTAGTTATTTAATACAAAGGAAATCATCCGTCGTCTTTTTGGTAATATATATTGTATTTTACTGAGAACAAATCAGTCTTAAACTAAATTTACAAGTAGCTTAATATAGAAGAATGGAAAATTAATATATAGATGGCAAACATCGAGTCGTTCCTTTAAACTGATACTATCTTCATGTCAAACCTTGAGAGGCATTAGCTTGAATTGGCACTTCACTTGAGATTATATATCATAGGTAGTGTAAGAAGTTTACGGGACCTGCTATTCGCCGCGCTTCAACCGACGGTGTCTATTCATCTCAACGAAGAAAACCGTCGTTGCGGGAAATGCGTACTACCGATCATCTTATCAGAGTCGACGGGTACGGCCGATCATCATGCTTTGAAAAGGACTAACGGTCTTCTCACGGGATTTAAGGCAACATGGTGTGGCCCACTTCAAAAGAGGCGGTGATCTGCTGGCGGCTGGTCGCACGTGAGACAGGCCATATCTTATCAAATCATATGGTGATGGCTTGCTCGGTTAAGTGCTTTTTACCCCTTCAAGACTTCAAAGCCATTTTCTTTTTGTCTGTTTCTTCTTGTAATGGAAGTAAGCCCACACGTGGATGCTCATGCTACCCGACAAGACCAAACCAGAGGTAAGGCTCGAGCTTCGTGGCAAAGGGGAGAGAGGGAGAGAGAGAGCTTTCACCGAATCATGACAAGGCATTGGAGGAGGAGAAGGAAGGAACTCAATTATTATTTTGCGCTTTGGCAAGTAACCTCGAGCCTTGAGTTTATAATGAGGCATGTAAATTTAGATGCATGCATCTGAGGAAGCGTTCAAACAGAATGAATACTCCTTGGGGACATGCATGGATTCATAATGGAGAAGAGGGCCCATTGGTTGAAATAATTTGGAAGGTTGCCAAAAATACATTCATGGTTTATTGGTGTTTAAATCAATTTGGTTCCTTTATTAAATTTTTTAACTATAATTTGGTACATTGGGAAATTCATGTGGTGGCTTGATCTTTGATGTTTATAAATAATGTCATGTTTTTTTTTTTTTTAACTAGAATTATAAATTTTTAGTCATTTAAAAAGTCTCAAATAATTTTTAAGGTCTATTTCTTTATTGAAACTCAGATAATTTCTGCCCGAGGAGACCCCAAATAAAATCCTCCTCTTCATATGTGATTTGAGTTCTTACTAGGTTCAATGAAATTATATGAGTGGGCATCAATCGACTATTCAAAAGATTCTGCTACAATAATGTCAATGATGCCTACTTTTTCAAAGTCAGCATTATCATCCCGTGATTGTTTGCGAAGATAAAAAATGTTCAGCTTTAATGTCATTTTACCAAAAGATAGCGTCATTTTGCCATTCGGGCAATTTATCAATGCATTTTATGTGGCTAAGAATAGTTTCTCCAGAATTACTGGAATATGAGCTCGTGGGTCTTCCACGGGATGAGTGTTTAATACAATAAAGCCTATTGGGAAGTAGAACTTGTCAACTTGCACAAGCACATCCTCTGCTACCCTTTTTTGTTTTTTTCACCAACCGATTGACGAACTGAAGGGTGACTTGGGTACTAGGTTTAAGCTCGCCTAGTACTGATTTCTCATAGACCGAATATGATAGCAGGTTTACACTTACCACAAGATCAAGCAAAGCTTGTTCAATTTGGTTGGTTTTCCAATAATACACGAGATTGTGGGGGATCAATCTTTAAATATGGGGTGAGTGTAGTGCTTTGGAATTGCACTTGCTTGCATTGGGCCCATTCCTTTTTGAGTAAAGTTGGGCTGAGTAGCATTGAGCCAATTCCTCCAAATAAAGTTGGGGTAATTCCTCCAATTAGGATTATACGTATTACCTCAAAGAATTGTTAAACTGCATGTTATAAATGCTAGTAGTGTTTGCTTGCTAGTGAAACGCCTCTTTGAAAGCAAGGAGTGTGGGACACTAAGTGGATGTATGGGTATCACAAGCGCAAATCCCCACAAACGATTGCAGGTTTCTTATTCTTTATAAATTTCAAGGACTGGACTTCTCTCGTAAAATATGCAATTTTTTCTTGGAGATTATCGTTCTCTCTCAGTACATATGACCCCCCTCCTTTGGCCTGATTCGATTACTTTACGGGTTCTACACTTTCAGATGTATCTCAATTTTGAACACTGTCTGTCAAAAACTGAAGGTATGCCCATGTTTGATTTGGATTTCTCGCCATGAACTCACATCATTTCTACGAATTGGCGTGTTTCCATACTAAGTCTGTCATAAATATGGCCAATTGTATTGTGCAATTTGAATTCGTGGTGGGGATATGCAATGAGTAGTTCATCATTAAAGCGTTCCCAGTACCTATAATAAGACTCTTTGTCTTTTTATTTAAAATTTATAATATGCCTCCTCAACGTATTGGTCTTATATAATGGGAAGAATTTCTTCAAGAATTCTTGGACTATGTTAGACCGTAGCGCAATCATATTGGGTTGTTGAAGTGATCTTGATCAATTATAAAATACAGCAAGTGCACGGATGGCTACAAATAGATAGTGGTAAATACGGGTTGAACCCATAGAGAGCGAATCAATAAGAAAACTTCAAAGTTAAGAAATTAAGATGAAGTCACAAGTGCATAAAATCAAGTGAAGCAAACCAAAATCAATGATAATGAGATTGATCAAGGAATTGAAATCCATCAAGCAACCCAAAATCACTTTTTTTTTTTTTATATTAAAAACACTTGTTTGATCAGCTTTTCTACTTCAGATTTGGATCCAATCAAGGCACCAAAATCTGGATGATAAAGCATTAAAAACCAATTTCGCAAAAGAGATTTATTTTTTTATTCAAAATAAATAAAACACACAAGACCTCCTTCCCTTCATTAAATTACAAGATACACTACTTTTAGTGGCCCCCGCTAAAACATAGAGTGATGGGTATCTCGTCGTCGATAGCAATCTACGTTGGTAGTGCCAAAGGAGAAGGAAGAACTTGTTGCCAAAGGAGAAGGAAGAACTTGTTGCTTGAAGTGATGGAGGGGAGGGAGGGAGAGAGAGAGAGAGAGAAGAAGAAGAAGAAGAATGAGAGAATGGGGAAAGAAAGATAGGAAATTAATATGAGATTGTTTTTTTGTTTTGTTTGTAAAGAAGGAAAGTGAAAAATATTTTAAAGACTAATTGTTAAGTCATACAAAGAGGCTTGAACTTAATTTAAGGATTTTAAAGAGATCCACATTGACTTGCCATTTTCTTGTTTCCAAGAAGACTGTTATAGATCTGATTAGAGGAAATTAACATATGTGAAAGCGCATCAAACAAGCAATATTATTAGCTATAATTAGGCTAGTCTATTAAAGGGACAAAAGAAATTGTCACACGTTCAACTCATCTTGCACATTCGAAAGAGATGAAAGTAAAATACGAAAAAGACCTTTTCGCATTAATTCAAGCAATTTTGACGAAAATTAAAGGCCTCAATTGTCCCTATGCTTCAAAATCGGTCCTCAAATACACATATTACCTAAGTCAATTTTCTTTCATATCATCCTTTTTCTAAAGATCAAATTGCCCGTCACTTGTTTTTTTGATGAGTTTGTGAATAATGTCTTGAGTTTACGAATGTCAACAAAATTGCCCTTCACTTGTTTTTTCGCGAGTCTATAAGTAATATCTCGAGCTCGTGATTAAAATTGTACATGCAGTCTCTAAGTATGCTTTTCCCTACATTTCCTTTGAGGTCTATATTGGTCTTCCCCTTTACTATTTTTAGAAAATTTAGTCCTTCAATTATTTGAAGAGAGTTGGCTCCAAAACTATAGATTTAATTTTTCATCAGTTTTCTCCACTTAGAATATGGAAATATCTAAAACATGACTCAATCGCGAGCTCAAGAAATAAACTTTCACCAAATAAGTTGGTTTAAGTTGCATCATATTTGATGATTTTTCTTAAGTTATAATTAAGATTATAGATACTCTTATAAGATAGTATTGACAAACTTATTTGGCCAGAATCTTGGACAAACCCTATGATATGCCTTGACAAACCCTATGATATGCCTTGATCTGGCAAAAAAAATTTGTCCAGATAGAATTTTTGTCGATCTAAAGGATTGGACTGTACTTTCTAGATGATGATGTAAGATATGTTGTGATTCACAACAATAGTTGTTAGCATTCACATGAGTCCGTGGGCTTCAGAAATTCAAAAAGGGTATCCAATATAGCCTCACTTGGAATTTTTCAAGGGACATGACTTGCAACTTCGAAAGTGACAATTGCGAGCTTCAGTCATTACTTGCAAACTCGCAAAGAAATAAGTAAAGGGCACTCTTGTTGGCAATCTTGAGCTGGAGACATTAATGGCAAACTCGCGAAAAAACCCATTAAAAGGCAATTTGGCCTGTTGTATATGATCTCTTCGGGCATTACATGTATTTGAAGACGGTTTTAGAAGTATAGAATATTTGAGAATGTTTCCTAAGAAAATGGGTCATAGACAAAGAAAACGCTAGAAAATCAAGATCCCAAGTTGCCATAAAATTTGTTACCCATAATGATTACGAAAAGTGCATACAAACAACTAGTTGATCTTTGATCTCTACGATGGTTTCTTAATCCTACCAGATATGAAATTCATCTCGTGCTTCTAGTGGCAGATTCATCTCCAATCAAAGCTTACAAGTAAGATAACAATATAGGATAAAGGAATGAAGCTCCAATAAATTTTCTTTTGTTTCGAACAAACCAATAGAAGAGCCTTGCTAAAAAGCTCAAATTATAAAGGTTCAGAGATTTGAAATCATGACCTAAATAGCCTTTTTAAATAAAACTAACCTAACCATCAAATCATACAATTATTATATCTAAGTACTATTTATCAATATAATATCAAAATACGTAGATGGAGCGCGAGACTCTAGCAACATCAGCCATGCCCGTGCTTACCATGAGTTATTATGCTAGTACAGTAGTAACCTAAGAATAAGAGCACCATAAAAATCATCTATATAATTATAGATGATTGATCTGGTATTGAGAATTTGAGATTCTGAGAGAACTTTGGTAGCCGAATTTTAGTTCTTTGTAGAGACCTAGGATTAACCCATACTTTGTAAAAGCGATTTACATTGGACATCTTACATCAAATGGTCCAACCCATGTCTTTGGACTGGAAGGCTGTCCATCATCATGCCAATCTTTGGCTCATTTGAACCACCTGGGCCCTCTCAATGTGGAAGGGTGTGGGCAGGAAGGACAACTCTGGCTCGCTAAGGAGGTCAGAGGCGCGCTATCTCACAGGCGAAACTTTGATATTGGATAGAACTGGACTTGCAGATGGATCCATGTCCATGCCCATGTCCATGTCCATACCCATACATTGTTATTTTAATTGAGTCCACGGGCCAGGTTGAAAGGGTCTGGTTCAAATCCATTGATGGATGAATGAAAATGGTTCATCAAGTTAAGGTTTGGAGACTCAAATTTGGAGCCACCAAGGCCCAATTTTAGATTGGGCCTAAAACAGGGCTTATGTTGTGATTTCTTACAGTTCAGGTCCTCTGAGTAAAATGGCGATTGAGTTTTCGGTGACAGTTTAGCTATGAATATAAATAATGTTGTGTTAGTTACATTTTTAATCAGATGGTCAATTTTATGGCGAGACCAACTACTATTGGAGTAAAGTTTGCCAATACCCCATATATTAAAAGGGTGTTTATTTGAACCACTTAGATCTTCAATGGTGGGCACCACTCTTGAGTCGTACTCCTTCAACTTAGGAATTCTCCCAGTCAGCCTGTGCGGATTCAGACCCAGTTGGGTGCTTACCATTCAGATTTATTGGCTCAATCTTGGGCTTGCGTACCAAATTAATCAGACTGCTGAATATTTTGTAAATTTATATCCTCCAGAAGTACAACGGATCGGAATTTAAACTGCTTAAATAATTGTTATTTGATGGTCATTTTTTGAAAATTCATCTTTTATCTTTATTTTTAACTACTTACGGTATGAGTCCTATGTATTTTTATGCACGCCCTAAATGGTTTCTAAGCTTAGCCAATTGAGAAAGTTTGTGCAACTGAAGTCAACTTTAAAATTTGGTATTTTAACTAATGTAGTGACCCTTGGTTCTCGCAGTCCAACATGTCTCTGGTATCATTTTAAGTTCGGATCATTTAAGATGCAGGTCCATCAACACCTAGCTCTCTCTTTTATTATTCTTCTAATTTACATGTTGATCACCTGTTTTCAATGTCGATTACAATTCATTGGAGGTTATGTGATTCGGCTGAACCTCTTCAAAGATTGAGTTAACACATTCTCGACATTCTCCACAGATGAGGAACCCATATATATGAGAATTCCTTACTGTTGCAGATTTCAGGATTCCTCACTGAGAATTTCTATAACTTAGGATTTTGCATCAACATATCACGTGTCAAATGTGTATAGTTTTAAAAAATAATAAAAAAACTGGCGCCAGTGTGTAAAACCGCAAAAGTGTGGATTTCCAAATCCCATGGGGAAGGTCATACTTGAAAATGAGGATTCCCAGTAGCCCATATCTTAGAAGATTTAGAATTTACAAACGTGGATTTTTTAGATTTCCCAAATGTTAAAGAGGATTTAGAATTGCCCATATTTCTTTGTTGCCAAAAGATTCTTGGGAGACTAAAACTTGCTTTGATACCACTGATGTACATTAGAATTGACGATAGCCTCTTTCTTCTGAAGATGCAGGCCCAAAATATCTTCGGCCCAGATTAATTCAGTAGCCCAACAAAAATCCCTTGAATAGATTAGGACAGCCAATTCAACTGCACCCTCTTCTTGTTTTTTTATTTATTTATTTTTTGACCTTTGTTGGAGTGGCCAGGAGACATGAAATAAAGCCAGCGTCCTAGGAATTGATCCATGGAGAGAGTTGTGGGAGCGTCTATAGCAACAACCCTGTGATTGCCCTCCTCTTAATATCTTTGAATGGTAGAAAAGGCTTCACATAATTCAAAGCACATTAAAGTTTCTGAAGTACTGTACTTTTTCAGCAAGACTATAACTGCTGGGGCGAAACAGTAAAAATGCTAGAGTGGCATGATTTCATTGATGAGAGCTGCCAACGCCGCATCCCAAATTTATCTGAGGGCACCCCTTAAGTTTAAGAGCAATATATTATATAACCATGCGTGAAATTATCAAAATGGACATCACTCATATTTTCATGCCTCACCCAATTCCTCTCTACACCCACCCTGCAGCCAAGCCGCCACCACCCCCTCCGGTAGCACAGTGGGAGGGGGAGAGGGACATGGAGAGGGAGAGGAAGTGGGCGGCGGTGCCTGTGTAGAGAGAGGTTTTGAATTTTTTTTTTTTTTTTTTTCACTTATTTGGGATGTGTAGAGAGAAGGGGGTGAGAGCTCATAACTGTTTGGGGTGTGGCATTAGCAACGACCTTCATTGATACTAAGGGGTAGTTTTTCTGCCTTTAAATCCTTAATTAGCATGGCCTCTGCTATTCCAAATATTTCCTTTTACAATTTTTTAAAGGGAATAAAAACTCTTTACACTTAACCATGTTTGTTCTAACAAAAATCCTACTCAAGACCTCCTAACTACTCAACAAAATTTGATCAATATGAAAAAAAAGATATAATATCCCAGCACTTATGTAGGAAGCAAAGCAAGCTTATTCTGTTTCAGTAATAATAATAATAAAAAAAAAAAACTAGCTAATTCTGCAGGACATGCATATGGTCTTCAAATGGGGCCAACTCGGGCCTGCCAGTTAGGCATTGAATTGTAAATTTTATTATTTTTATTTTAAAAATAAAGTTGTAACTTATTTTAAATGGTTTTATTTTTAAATTTTAAACTGAGTACTAGAACTATTTTTTAGTCAAGGTTTTTTAGGAATGTTATTTTTTTTTGTTAAAAGTATCAAATGTTATCTATGAGCCACTATTTTCAACTTCAGGCGACTGAACTATTTGCATTTTTATATTTTCTAGCCTTTTTAAATATAGTTTTCAATTTTAAAGGTACTTATATTATAATTTCTCTTCTAGAGTAGCTCGGTTGGCTTAGGACCACAGTTTGCTCTTCGAGGCTGAGGATTTAAAACTGTGCTACCACATTGGGGCCACGAGGGATTTACCCGGATCCACCAGGGCCCAAAGGGATTAGTCGGCCCAAAGGGCTGGGAAACCCTAAGTTAACCCAAAAAAATAAAAAAAATAAATAACTAACTTATCATTGTGTTTTGCATCCTTGACATGGTCCCATGTATGGCCATGAGCAGCTATCCCACTATATTATTTCACCACCCATTTGCTCCTATAAACATGGCATTGTTTAACTTTTTGTTTTCCACTACTCAATTGCGCAACATCAATAGAATGGACCAGTTTTGTATAATCATTGTGATTTTCCCATTAAACACCAATATGGGGAGGACCTAGAGACTGAATTCTTGATCCTCTTTACTACTATGTACATGGTTTTAAAATCTGGAAATAGGTGGGAAAGAAAAGATCATTGGGCTGGGAGGTACTGGACTCTATGAATTATAGGGCTGGGAAAAAAAACTTATTACAATGTGAGAGAGTATATTGAATGTAAATGGCATACTGAGAGAATATATGAGGTACGAGAGGATGACCGAAGGTGTATATGGTTTGTTATTTTGATTAGAAGATAAAGGAGTAGAGAAGACAAGTTTCCATCCACAAGATCCTGGAGCATAGTTTCTTCTTCTTCTTCTTCTTCTTAAGCTGGTAAATACTCACACCCAGGCACTCTTACTGAAGCCCCTCACTATGAGCGGTACAGCCATGGATTGATCCTTGTTGTTTCTTTGGAAGGGAGGTGCCTCACCATAAAAAAAGTTGGAAGGTGTCTAATGAGTTGCAGGACTCATGAATGAATAAACTAGAACATGTTACAGATAAAACAAATCCCCTGGGGGGGCTTGTACTAGTTAGTAACATAACAAAAAGAAAACAAGGTGAACTGTTTCATGGAAAGTCATATTTTTTGACGAATCCAAGGTTAAGTTTGAAGGGATCCATTCATAATTAAGCTTAAAATGAGTTAACTCTAATTCAGTTGCAGAAAAGACCCTCAGGAAGTCAGATAGAAAAGCCATGAACTCTCTTGTTAAACAGATTTTTAAGTGATCCAGCACACCACTACTCTGCTTACCTGTAAACTGCTTAACTCATGTTACATGTACTGAGTTCCAAGTAATAGGATTTACTAAATAATCAGTGACTGAGTCGGTCAAACATGCCCAGACAATTCATTTATCTGAGAAGTTTAAAATGGTTAATTTAAGATGAACGAAAAAGGAAAATACAGCCGTTAAAATGAGAATTAGGAATTAGGATGCCTACTTATTATTGGTTCATCTGTAAAAATGAATGAAAAACTAGGAATACTTCAATAGAATGAAGGTCATATGCGACCCAGTTTTAAAACGAATTCAATTAAGAAGGAATTCCTGTCTACCGCCTCAGTTCGCCTGCAGTCTTTCCCTCAAAAAACTCACCAAGCATATGATCTAGATCCTCTGCCTTGTATCGAATGTATTTCTGAGGATTCTTCCCATTCTCAATCATAGGCCTGAAACATAAGGAGCATATCATGAATTCATGATATGTACGTAAAACTCTGCATGTCATCAAATATAGAATCAAAATATGCAGAAGAATTATGATATGAAGGAACATCGGTGGTAGATAATCATCTGATATAATATGTATATAATTCTTTAAAAAAAAAAAGAAAAAGATAATTGTACTATCTACATGTGAAAAGTGCAGGAGATCTATTAGGGACCAGAACAGGAGTTTGCTCAGGCTTTTAACTTGTTGAAGTAAATCCAATAGTTCGTTGATGTAAACTATGATGGGCTCCACACAGTGGAACTGTACATAATGGAAAGTAGCTGTATCTGCCTTCTAAATCATCTAGTGTAGAATGATCCCATTAGGAAGATCTTGGAGTCTGGGCCATCAACATGGGTCCCATCACAAGTTCACAACAATGGTTTGGAAAACTGTAGTGTAGGGGTTTCACTTAAAAAATTTGAGAATCTGATCCAGCACAGAATTCATATCCCAAGCAACATATATTTCGTCAAAAATATAAGGGTATATTAAATAAACAGTAGCCATTGCAGAAAGTTACAGGTAGCATTGGGTGGGCTCACCATAAAAACAAAATGCAAGATGCAAAAAAAGCTATATGCATGGCCGATAAAAATATGTGCAAAGGAGAATGTCCATGTATGTGTCTACCCTAAACATTCTGAGACTTACTTGTCAGAAATTAGAAATGTTACTCTCTGTTGTAACTGTAATCACATGCCAGAAAGAGCTTGGAATCATTGCAATTTACAGCTAGGCAGTTCTTACTTCTAAGTTTACTTAAGTTACCTGAGTGATTCAAGATAAGTCATACAAATTCATTCAAGCTCTGAATTCTTGAGTGTCGATCTCATGATGCATTTCGTACTTGGAATTAATCATTTTGAGACCTGTTTTTTATTATGTTTGAGGGGATTGTGTTAAGAAGGATCTTTACTCAGGACCATGAATTTGGTACATTATATTTAGCCATGGACGGTTTACTACATACAGTTAATTCAGTTGTCCACTTGGTCGACACTATTATTATTATTTTTTGAGGGTTATTTATTTGGCACTTGATCACAAGTTCTGTTGTTTGAAATATGGATATTTGTCCTATCATATCTAATTGAATAGAGACAAGTTTGTTTGCAGTGCAAATGGAAGATAGATATTACCATAATGCCTTAGATTTTTCAATTTTCTACGTTTTATTTTCGTCTTTCATCTATAAACCATATCATGTACTAAATATAATGTATTGTTGATGAAAACCATTCCTTCAAACTGAAGTAAGATGAAGCAACTATTTGAGAATTTTTGGTTTTTTACTCCCCTCCTTTTTTTTTTTGGGCACTACATGGTCAGTTGTGGGAAGACCTAAGCCAATAAAGTCTTATCCCGGCACCTGATCTGGTGATCCCCTAGTTGGCGGTGCCTTGCGGATGCTTCACTTTTTCTTTCCCTTTTTTTTTTTCTTTTTTTTTTTTGTGTGTGTGTGTGTGTGTTTTGGAAAGGGAAAAAAAAACTTGGATGTATAGAGCTATGTATGAAGAATAGACCATGATATGAATTCATTACAGGGCTAAGGGTACTATTACACTTTCTCATAGAAGTACACTTCGTAGTATATCTACAATACAGCTCTATCCAATTTCATATATTGTTCTTGTGTTTTAACAATTATTTGTTTTAGTTTCCATGTTTTATGCTTTGTGTTGAGGGCTTGCTACCTTAACTATACCTCCCATCCCAACCTCACTTCTACCAGGACACCTACCGCATCCTAAACAGCCTTATTAAGTCATCAACGCCAACGGACTTTCATAATTTACACAGCCTAACCTCTTCCACCAATTGTTACCCAGCATCCAGTCACCATATTAGACAATTACTTTCAGTATCATCACCTCCAAAAGACAAGTGACAGATGTTCCTTAACAACTTTCCATTTACACCCAATAATATCTTCTATATTCTACTTCCAATTTTTGCACACAGTATGTCTTTGCTTAATTTACATCCAGGATATTGAAACTTAGTTTGAATATATATATCCAAAAACTCAGACCTTTCGTTTAGGGCATTGAATTGACCAATCCCACTATCCTATGTTTCACACATACGCTTCTTATTTATGTATGTATTTATAATTTTATATGCTTCTTATTAATGTTTGTGTTCGTTTTACAACTAGTCTGTCCGTATGTTTGTATTACATAGTCTAAACATGTTCCTTAACAGATAATCTAGTAGAGAATCTCTTGGGAGATTTTGAGTATGAAGTCCAAGTTCCATACTTGTTATACCGGAATGCAGCTCAAGAAGTTAATGGCATCTGGTTTTACAATTCATGGGAATGTGAAGAGGTTGAAAATTTTTTCAGCAGGTATGACCGCTGCACATGCTATTGCTGTCAATTGCCCTTTTATGATTTACATTCATATCCATGTCGTTGACATTCTGATTCCCAAATGAGAGAGAATTCTATCTGGTTTCTGGTTAACAGTTGAAGCAAAGCAATTAAGAAACAATGTACTTACATGTCTCTTCTATTATGGATTGATAATGAAATTTAGCTAAGGAGACAGAAGATGACTTAGTAAAGAATTACTATTCATTGGTGTTATTAGAATTAACTTCTCTCTCGGTGGTGCAAGTAGAGAATTCATAGTGAACCCATCTTTGTAGAATTGGATGACTCTTGTTTCTCAGTGAAGCTATGCTATTGTAATTCCTCTTTTCTTTTGAATTATGACAAGAATTGTTAAAAGAGGAAAAAGAAAAATGTAAAAAATGGAAAGTCTGAGTGCTGGTCAAGGAAGAAATAGGAAAGTTACAGAAAACGTCGATGTTTGTTAAGGCAGACAGACAACTTGCAATGCAATAAAAGATCCAAGTTTGTGTAAATAGAAGTAACTATGCTGAAATGTCACTTCATCCATAAAAAGAAGAAAGAAAACCCCAGAACTTCATTTGTATACCAAGTTTGTGCCCGATATAGATACATCTTCTCATGGTAAACCAGTAAGACCTGGTTTATCTTTTCACTTTTTGTAGTAAACTTGTTCATATTTTCACCTTGATAATATGCATGCTCAAACATATTACTGCTGTGCATATTTAAGTAGACTCATGTTGGTGATAGAATCCATTTGTAGGCGCGTGTTATATTCAGGTATCCTAGTCTTTTCAAATTTGTTGACGAGAATCCACAGTTCAAATCTAAAAGTAGTAGTTATACCCAAAACGCTTGAGGAAAGATCTATATGCAGGCAAGAGAACTTCAGCAATTGCCAGCCTCAGATACTCTCGCAACTCACTGTCGGGGACTGTCCATTGAGATTGTCTTTGATGGAGTTCCTCAAATTGCACATTGAATGTCTTGAATCTGATGGCGATAATATACCGAGTCAGAATTACAGAATGGAGGTGAAAACAATTAAACCTCATAATTCCAGGTTTCTAACCTGTCTTTGACCATTGCCCTTGAAATTACACTGCTGTTTCCTCCATCGCCACCTTGAACTGAGAGACTCTGTAGAATCTGCAGTATAACCATCACAGGATTTAAAAGCTAATTACATAATATAAAAGATTAACACAGCTCCCTGTGTAATCTAATAATGGAGTTAATGCATCATATGTATGCTGGTTAGTCGAAGGCTACAACCCCTTCAGAAGTAAACAGTCATTTTTTATTTTCTCTTTTGTGGATTTTAAGTGTGTTCACTAGATGTCTTCTTTATGTTTGGGACCTACAAATTTTCACCTTATACCTTGGAGTGGTTTCTGTTTAACTTATTTCCATCAATTACTTTGTGGATACTTTTTTAGAGGCATTTAAGGAGTCGATGCATCACAAAATTGGTAATATTAAATGACTTTCAGTACATACACTTATAATAAGCCCTAATGAAAAAAAATAAAAATAAAAATATAGACTTCTTCAATATCTTATTTTTTGAATTTTTTTAAATTTGTTTTTGGGATAAATTAAAATTCATGATGTGATGGACTGACGACTGCCATTTGCGATGCATCATTTTTGCTGCAATCATGATTGGTACTTGGAGTACTTCAGATGAAGGTTGTATTATTTGGAATTTGTACCTTGGTGGCCACTTTATGGTAAATTTTGTTAGGGATGAACAATCAAGTTTTAGATTTATGATAGAAACTCCTATTGAAATGGTGATTAAGGTGAGGACTAAAGTGAAATCTTGAGATATGGTTCTAAAGGAATTCTTACACATTTCATCTGCGGACATGTGGATGTGTTTGGAAGACTGTTGAGAGGTTCCTCTAAATTGTAGATATTTAGGTAGTTCATTATACATCTAGTACATAGCCTCTTGGAGGCCTTTGTTTATGCTGCTATGTTTATTTAACTATCAGTTACCTTCTGAAAAACAACGTGTCACATTGTGATATATTAAGTATGAATGATAATTTTCTACACTCCCCCTCAAGCTGTAGCATTAATGTCAATCATGCCCAGCAATAAAAAGATTCGAGCTTCAGGTACGAGAATGTGTAGGATGATCCTCACACCTCCTATGGACCAGGATTTCATTCAAGGCAAACTGAAATTATGAATGACCCCTTTGTTTTTTTGCTATGACCATAATTTTTGTATTACCTTTTTTTTTCTCCTTAATCAATATCTTTATGTTACCTTCTTTTTCAAAAAAAATAAAATAAATCTGAATGACCCTTCTGATATGACAATCTGTCTTGATATATTGTGTCATCTAGTGATCCGCTGGATTCAGTGAGACATATTAGTTTCCATGTCATCATAGAACAGTTTCATTGAAAATTCCACCTTCATTTGCAACTCCATTAACAAATCATGTAACCCCGAAAGTTCACACATCCCTAGAGCCAGCCAAAGCTTTGCACTCTACCTTTGCACTTAATCCTGAAAAAATTGGTTGTTTTCACTTTTCCAAATAACAAGAATACTCCTAGTGTGTACCATGCCACCACTGACCCATAAATTTCATATTCGGCCCACTCTACATTTGTAAAAATATTCATGTCTATATGTACATGATTGGAGTGTCTGATGCCTAAATTTTGGAGAGCGTTACAGATATCCTATCAATTACTGCATTTAGATGATCTTTCTCAAGGAGGCAAAACCTGGGTTACCACACAACTACATATGACACATAAATAAGCCTACCCACCTGATTGTTGGTACATCTCCTTATCTACTGGGGGTCCCCATTATTCAAATGAAGCCTGTGATTTTGATCAATAGGCATGTCAACTCATCGGCTGGCCTTACCCTTGATTTCCATGTATCATGAAGTAAATCTAAAATATACCTCCATTGGGAGATGATGATTCCTCTTTGAAATCTGGCCAACTCAGTACCAACAAGTACACCTTCCTTAAGAATTACTTCAATATTTATTATTTATATCATCAGCTGTCATCATTACCATTATATCATCTGCATAAACAATCACGTTAGTGATACCAATCCTTCTCTTAATTGAACAGTATGGCTGACAATGTTTTTGATAGATCCATACCACTGTAGAGGATTATTGTGTCTGTAAGTGCCTAAAATAATACGGACTTGCTCTGATGGGAGCTGCTTTGATAGCCTTTGATAGAAGGGAACGTGCTCTTGACCTGAGAAGAGGAGACAGGTTAGAGACCTTGGTCGTGGAGGACCGAAGGCACTCCGACGCTCAAGTCAGTTTTGTTACTGAACGAAGTGAGCAGGAATGGAGAGGGTTAGAGACTTACTTTTGCCTATCCCTTCGTCGTTCTGTGCTGTGCCTATTTATAGGTGCTGGTGTTCTCAGATCATTCTTGAGTGGAGGTTGGTGGGCGTACGGTCCATCGGACCATGCTTTTCCCATAAATGATGGTTGGTAGAGGTCCCATCCTGTCACACCATACCCTGATCTTTCATATGATTGCTGATGTGAAGGCGGAATGAAGTCCACGCTTCTTCCGTATTCGGCGCCCATCCCGCTCGTCTGAGCCGGGACATGCCCTCATTAATTGCTGATTGACAAGATGCCGAACCCGGTTAACCACTGCAGAGATGCATATCGGTACCCATTTCACAACGGGAATGCATCCCCAAGTCTCGGGCGGATAGTCCTTAGGGGAAGCGGAACTCCCCCAAGAAGCCGAGGTCGTGATGGGTCAGCCGATCTGCGTCAGGTCCCGAGCTGGTAGAATACCCCCACACAATTGCCCCCCAAGCTCTGGGTCTCGGCACCCAACCTCGGGACCAAGAGCTTCGGTTCAGTGAGGGACTTCGCGGGCGTCTTTATCTTGAGTACTCTGATAGGGTAATCAAGGCTGTTGCCACCCTGTCTGTCAGGGACGGTTGATTAGCACATACCCTTTCGCTTCATCTCCCGAGGGAACTAATGGGGAGCGACCTTTCGTTTTTCAAGGAGAGACAGCTGGTGGTGACACGTGTCATTGTTTCATGGGTCCTTCAATCGTTTCAGGGGCAGTGTGCGCGTTGCTCGAGGCGACGATTCCTGTCTTCCATATTGGAGAAGGCGGTTTTTCTTTATTTATAGGTAGGGGTGCCTCTCTCCTTCTACTTCTGCATTTTTGACTCAGCGATTTGAAGATCATACGAAGGAAGTCCCCGCTGTGAATCAAGTTTCCAGTCCTCCACATCCGTTGCGAGCTCTTCGTGAGTTTCTCTTCCCTCTTCCTCTTTCTGTTCTTCATCCCTTTAGGGTTTTTCTTTTTGGGGGAATGGGAGTCTATAGGCATTGGGTGGACACCCCCGAGGCTATGGAGAGTTTCAGGGAGATGTATCGCATCCCTGCAAATGTTAGTACCAGGATTGACGACCCCGACGACATGTTCGACGGTTTTGTATTCGCCGACGGGTGGATGCCCTTTCCCTTAGTGGCCATAGTCGAGGGAGGGGTCAGGTTCCCAGTCCACCCACTTTTGAGGGCATGCCTGTCAACATGGCACCTCAGCCCCTGCCAGCTGATGCCTAACGGCTACAAGGTAATAATGGGGGCCGTGGAACTCAATAGGATTTTAGGGATTAACCTTGGCGTCCATGACATTGAGGACGCATATGACATATGTAAATCGGCGGGGGACAGTACCTGTTTTTACCTCCGGGGGGAGGCCAGGAAGGGAACAATTTGTTACCGAACTGGAAGACTCAGGCCGTCACGCCGGGAACGACCGCCTGTTCGTATCAGGCAATTGGGAGTTCGGGGAGGAAGAGACGGCGGCCGAGAAGCGGTACAGGATACCGCGTCATTTCGGGATCCCCCCAAGTAATGCACCGAACTCCTTCATGCCCTTGTTCTCCTGCTATTTTTCGTTGGACTAAGCCTTGTGTTTTTTGCCTGCGCAGAGGTCAGCCAGAGGAAGAGTGAGGCTGTCAATTCCGGCTGGAGGCCGAACAGCGACTGGCAAAGGGCTGTGCGCGGTTACAAGGGCCACAACACGCGCGCCGCTTGGTCGCTCCTCGGCTACGAGCCGAGGTACAAGACGTACATCAAGAGGAGGCCCGTGGGTGACGCCGCATCGCCCGATCTCGAACGCCGAAGAGCTTCAGGAGCCGAGGCCACAACGTCCAGAGCCGAACCGGAGCCCGATCTTGAAAGGATCGTCGACTCCTACTCTTCCCCGAGCTCCGAGGGAGGGAGAATGCCGCCACGACGCCCTCCTCTGGCCACAAAGGATTTGGGCAGCAAATTTTTTGGGAAGGAAGCTGCTGCCCCGAACCCCCAATCTCTACCAAGCAGCCGGTTCCCGCTGGTCAGGGCTCCGCCAGTGCCCTTCCTTCCGCCGGGCCTCTTGTCCGGAGCGACCCGCGGAGATTCCGAAGGAGAAACCCCGGGCGGACAAGGGGCCCAGGTTGGAGAAGCCGAGCTCCTCAAGGCGGGGAACGCCCCGCAGGGGATGAGAGAGAGGGGGCCCCGGAAAAGCGGCCACGTACTGAAGGGCCGGCAGAGAAGGCTCCGGGGAGAAAACACAGAGCAGGCCCCCGGGGCCAGTTTGGCAGTCCCTCGAGAGGGGCCGGCAATATGGAGGCCGTCCCTGTTGCTTGGCCCGGGGAGGCCGGTGACAGTGGATGATCGCCTGCATGGAAACCCCGCCGTCGCAGCCACGTTTGCCGCTGCCTGCGCCCTTCCGCAGGATATAGAGCGGTTGCAGCGGATGGAGGACGGGACCCTGATGGTCGGCATTATTCAGTCCGCCTTCTCGGTGAGCCTCTTAGGGCGTCTTGATTGTTTTCCATGGGATTCTCCTGACATTCGAAAATTGATCTTTGCAGATTATCCAGCGGCGAAGAGGTGGCCATGGACAGAGTCCAGCACCGGGACACCCGGGTCGAGAAGCTGGAGGCTGAGAAGAAGAAGGTAACCGACGCCCTAGAGGGCGTTTGCAAGAATCTAAAGGAGGAGGAGGAGAAAAACTTCAGCCTTGTGAAAGACCTCGAAGCTGCCGTAAACGAGGTATGCAAGGTCAAGGAGGAGAGTGTCGCTCTGAAAGCAGCGGCCGAAGTCAAGGCAAAAAGGGCAAATCCAGCTGGAGGCCGAGCTGGAAGAAGCGAGAGCCGAGCTGAAGAGAAAGGATGCCGAGCTGAAGAGAAGGAGTGCTGAGCTTGAGGTCGCTTGTACGGAGAAAGCCCATGTCGAAGCTACGACCCAGGCGGAAGTCGATGCTGCTTTCAACGACGGGGTGGGGGAAGCCACCAAGGATTATGAGAGGCAACTCGAGGCCCTGGGTCCGCGCCTGTTTGAGCTTGGGTGCAAGGCCGTGCTAAAGAAAATGGCCGTCTCTGAAGACGACCCCATATACCGGGATTTGCCCAAACTTGAACCCCAGGCCTCGGAAGAGAGTTCGGTTCCTCCACAAGCCCCAGCAGCAGCTCCAGCACTCGAGGCTCCGGTCGCCGACGCCGCTCCTGAAGTTCCTCCTGAAACTCCTGAGAAATGATTCTCTTTTTTGTACTTTTCTTATTTACTTTGTAAAAACAAGTTTGTACTTCCTCCTCTATTAATAAAAGATTCATTTTTGCATGAGTGTGTTTGTTGTGTCTGTTTGATGATGGAATTTCGGTTTAGTAAACATGACATCGTTCCGATCAAACACCCTTGGTTTCACGACCGAGCTTAGTTCCTCAAAAATGAGTTCTTGTGCAGCCGGTGTTGGTAAACTGGTTTGGCCATCAGGCCCAACGCCAGTGATAGCCGGTGGGATAACCGAGGTGGTCGCGTCTGGCGACCACGAAGGTTGGAAAGCTGGCTTCTTGCTTAGCCTGTTCCACAACCGATCTGCCGAATTCCGCAACTCGGGATCCAGGTGGGCGGTTCTGCGACCGTACCAAGATGACTTCGAAGGACAAGGCACAGCTGGGCTCAAGAACTTCTTTTATTTATTTAGAAAGAGTACATTTTAGAAGTAGAATTTCTTGAGATGAGCGGCGTTCCAAGGTCGTGGCAATTGTTTCCCATCCATGTCCTCAAGCTTGTATGAGGATGTCCCTGCTGTTGAGATTACTTTGAATGGCCCACGCCAATTCGGTGCCAATTTTTCCTTCGTTTGGGTTTTTCTCTGACGGAAGCATCTTCTTGAGGACCAGCTCTCCGATTGCAAATTTCCTCTCTCTAACTCTTTGATTATACCCTCTGGCCAGCTGTTGCTGATAGGCGGTCAGACGGATAGCCGCAGCCTCCCTTCGCTCTTCGGCCAGGTCGAGCTCTTGGCTAAACTTGTGTCGTTCTCACCTTGGTCGAAAAGGCCCGTCCTTAAAGTGGGAAGGCCAACTTCGAGGGGTATCACGGCCTCCATCCCATAGGCCAAGGAGAAAGGTGTTGCCGATGTGGATCGCCTCGGTGTGGTCCTATATGCCCAAAGGACGCTCGGGAGCTCCTTTACCCATCTTCCCTTGGCCCTGTCGAGCCTTTTCTTGATGCCATCGAGTACCACCTTGTTCGAGACTTCGGCCTGGCCGTTGCTCTGTGGATATGCCGGAGATGAGTAATGATTCTTGATGCCGAGCTCCTGGCAAAAGTTCCTGAAATAGTTGGAATCGAACTGAGTCCCATTGTCCGAGATCAATACTCGAGGGATACCAAATCTCGTTACAATGTTCTTCCAGACGAAGTTCCTTATGTCCTGCTCGGTGATGGAGGACAAAGGTTCCGCCTCGATCCATTTTGTGAAATAATCAGTGGCTGTTACTAGCCATCTTTTGTTTCCTGGAGCCCGGTGTAGAGGTCCGACGATATCCAACCCCCACTGAGCGAACGGCCATGGACTTGAAAGTGGGCTTAAGTCCTGGGCCGGCTGGTGGAAGAGAGGTGGGAGAACTTCTGACATTTCTCGCACTTCCTGGCATTAGAGTTGCGCATCTTTCTGCATGTAAGGCCACCAGTAGCCTTGGCTGATGGCCTGGTAAGCGAGCGACCGACCTCCGATGTGGCTCCCATAAATTCCTTCGTGGATTTCATACAGGAAATCTTCAACCTTGCTCGGGTGAACGCATTGGAGATAAGGACCCGTGAAGGACTTCCTGTATAGTTGGCTTTCCCGGAGATAGCCAAAACCGAGATGCTTTCAATCTGATTTTGTGGGCTTCGTTTTTGTCTTCAGGGAGCTGGTCGTTTTTCAGGTAAGCTACTATTGGGTCCATCCAACTGGGGGCAGATCGGCGTACAGGGACATACCGAACAGGAGGCAGTTCTATGCTGGGTGACTCCAGTGTTCCTACTTCAACGGTCCTTTTCTTGCCGGCTTCGACAGCTGATGCCAAACTGGCAAGGGCGTCGGCATGGGAATTTGATTCCCTGCCGATTGCCTTACTTCGGCTTTCTGGAACAGTGAGAGAAGCAGCTTCGCGCGGGACACATATGCGGCCATTCTTTCATCACGAGCTCGGTAGTCTCCGCTGAGTTGGCTTGCTACTAATTGGGAATCACTGAAAATCACCAGCTGTTTTGCCCCCAAGGTCTTGGCGCTGCCCAGTCCTGTGATTAGTGCCTCGTACTCCGCTTCGTTATTGGATGCTTTGAACCAAGCGTCAACGCCTGTTCGATGACGAGGCCCTCTGGAGATTGGAGCACTATTCCGATGCCAGACCTCTTTGAAGTTGAGGATCCGTCCACAAAGATTTTCCATGCTGTGCTAAAGGATTGATCTTCCGCTTTGGTGGTTTCATTCCTTGTCTGTAATGTTATCTTGCCCGTCGCCCCCCAGTCGGTACCTGGCTGGGTGGGTGCCGAACTCGGAGAGGCGAATTCCACAATGAAGTCCGCAAGGACTTGGGCCTTGATCGCCGTTCTAGGTTGATACTGTATATCATATTGTCCCAATTCGACGGCCCATTTGGAAATTCGCCCGGAGAAATCCGCCTTTCTGAAGAGAGATTTGAGTGGGTGTTCTGTGACAACCACTATAGTATATGTCTGGAAGTAATGGGAGAGTTTGCGCGGGAGGCGGTGACGAGGGCCAGCGCGAGCTTTTCCAATGGTAAGTACCTGGTTTCGGGATCGAGCAATGTCTTACTCGTATAATAAATAGGCTTCTGCTGCCCATCGTCTTCTTTAATCAGCACCGAGCTTACCGCATGGTCCGAAACTGCCAGGTACAGGTATAGAGAATTTCATCTTGCAAGCGGTGTTGCCAGTATGGGGGGTGAGGACAAATAGCTTTTTTAGCTTTGGAGAGCTTGGTCACATTCCGGACTCCACTGAAATTTCGAACTTTTCTTCAGGAGTCGAAAGAAAGGAGGCATTTGTCCGAAGCTCGACTGATGAAGCGGTTAAGGCAGCTGCCATCCCGGTGAGCTTTTTGGACCTGCTTCGTCGTAGATGGCTCTGGAGTGCTTGAAATTGCGGCAATTTGTTCCGGATCGGCTTCAATTCCTCGTCGAGTGACCAGGCTTCCGAGGAACTTGCCAGAACCGACCCCCGAATGCGCACTTTGACGCGTTCAATTTCAATCCGAACTCCTTCAGGATGTCGAAGCTATCCGGAGATCGGCCAGATGATCCTCCGATTTCTTGGATTTGACGACCATGTCGTCAATGTACACCTCCATGGTCTTGCCGAGGTGGACTTGGTTGAACATCCGCGTGACTAGCCGTTGGTAGGTCGCCCCTGCGTTTTTTTACCCGAAGGGCATCACCTTGTAGCAATATATACCTCTGGGGGTTATGGAATGCAGCCAGTTTTCTCCTCGTCTGGTCCATACATCGGGATCTGGTGATATCCCCCGGTAAGCGTCGAGGAAGCTCATTCTGTCGTGCCCGGCAGTGGCGTCAATCATCCTGATCGATCTTTGCAGTGGGAAGCTGTCCTTCGGGCAGGACTTATTGAGGTCGGTGAAATCGACACAGACCCTCCATTTTCCGCTCTTCTTCTTCACTACCAAGTGTTGGCGAAGCCATTCGGTAATGGACTTCCCTAAGCCCCTCTTCCAGTAGTTTGTCAACCTCTTTCCATTACTGCTTCGGTCTGCTGAACTCCTGACCGCCGGGCTTTCGGATAACCGGTTTGCGCTTCGAATCCACGTTCAGGCTTGTGGCTTTGATGATTTCCGGATCAACGCCAGGCATTTCATAAGGGGTCCAGGCAAAGACCTCTATTGTTTGCAATAGGAAGTTGAGGAGTTCGGACCTTTCCGGCTCGGTGAGCTGGCTTACCGAGCAGGGAAGAATTTCTCCGGGTCTTTCGAGTCAATTCTTGACTTCGGCTAAATCCTCGATGCTTTTCTGTTCGGGAGCTCGCCCCTCGTAACCTCCCAAAACTCCGGCTTC
The DNA here is from genome assembly GCA_003546025.1 of Camphora micrantha. NCBI lineage: Eukaryota > Viridiplantae > Streptophyta > Magnoliopsida > Laurales > Lauraceae > Camphora > Camphora micrantha. Next base: position 39,360,296 of record QPKB01000005.1, read on the forward strand.
CAGCCCTGCCATATGTATTTTGGGGCGGTTCCTTTCTTTCCAGAATGCGACGGCCATCAAGCCACTGCTTGGCCATCTCCTTGATCTCCCGAAGACCGTAATTATTTCCACCTTGCCATCATCGCGTTCCAACGGGAACTTAAATTCTGGTGGTGGGGTGGAAGGTACGGCTTCCATGTTGTGCAGCCAGGCTTCGCCCCAGTATCGCATTGTATGGGAAAGGTACGTCGACCACCAGGAAGTCGGTTTGCATGCTGGAACCCCGACTTGGACTTAAGAGAGACCCCTCCTTTTGGGTAGACCGGCTTGGAGCTGACACCAACGAGGGGGTGACGTGATTCTTGCAGGTCCTCTTCTTTGAGTCCCAGCTTCCTGAAGCAGTCGAAAGTACAAAATCTCCGAGGAGCTGGCCCGGGATCCACCAGCACCCTTTTTGACCACAAGTTTTTGAGCTTTTAAGGGTCAGCACTAGTGGGTCATTGTGAGAGGAAATGGAACTCCTTGGAGGTCCTGGGTCTGAGAACCAGATCCCTGGTCTTTCCCACCGAGCTTTCTTCGCGGGCCGGTGTCCAGTTCGGTCGCGAACACTTGGTTTATCGTGGAGGCCCTTCGGCCTCTACCCGTGCCTCATTTGCTTTTTTGGCTGGGAAAACGGACGCCGGTGAATAAATTTATCACCCCTTCCGGTTCGTCGCCATCCGCGCCACCTTGGTGGCGAGGAGGGCGGACATTATCACTGCTCTCCTCCTTTATATATTCTTTTAAGGTGCCCTTCTTTATACGAGCTTCTCCAGGTGGGATCTGAGGGACACACAGTTCTCTGTTCTGTGGCCATTCTGTTTGTGCATAGGAGCAGAATTTGCTCTGATCTCGGGTTAGACGAGTCACTCCTCATCGGCTGTGGCCACGCGAAGAACGGCTGTGTTTTGATTCCTGGTAAGGATCCTGTAGATCGGTTCCTTGAAGACAGTGCTGACTGCCCTGTAGGAGTCTGGCACCGGTCCGACTTCTAACGTCCCTTGAACGTGGGCGAGGTCCTGACGGACTCGACGATCCCTTGCTGTACCGAACCCCTCTCATGACTTTCGAAATGGCTTCCCGGTCCTTTGGGCGATGCGTCCTCTTCGCCTGGCGGTTCGTTGCTTGAGCCCGAAGTTTTCCCATGCTTTGCCTCATCTCCTCCTGTGCCAACGAACTGGGTTCACCCGACACAGCATGAGGCTTTCATTGTGGTTGCGGGTATCTGACCAGTTCTTTTCTGAGATCCGGTTCCAGAGGCCAACAGAGCCTCCTGGAAGCACATGACGGCCAGCTCTTTGTTTGGCGTCCTCTATTTGGCTAATAGGTCGTCCAAAATCTCTGGCAAACGAGTGACGTTTTCGTCATTCCTCATATCTTATGGCCATGAGGTCTTTGTTCATTTTTGGATGACCTTATGTGCTTGGCAAATTTTTTCCAAAAAGGAGCCCCATGAGCGATGCCGCCAATTCGAGATCGAGCCCGTCCGGAGGGAAGCAAAACCATCGCGAGGAGGAGAGGTCACCTAGACTGGAAGAGAAAACTCTGCAATTAAGGTGACCGACGTCGCCCCACACGACATTCGCTGAGTGAAGTGTCGGAGGTGGCCGCAGGGTCGGAGGTTCCGTCATAGAGGGCGAACCTGGAATGCTGAAACTTTTCAGGAGGGGCGTAGTCTCTTATTCTTGAGAGAAGGGAGACGCGCCGAGCTCTCTTGAATCGTAGGCGCTCGGCCGATCTCTGGCGGAGACCGGCCACCTCCAAGTTTTGTCGAATGGCCTGCTAATGTGCTGATTGAGCCATTCTGGTACATCATCTTCGTCTCCATCCTCCGCTTTCGGCCCTCGTAGGGATCGGTCGGGCGGCTGCTGCTCGCACCTTCATCACGGGTTCGCTGCGTCTTTTACTATCCAGGACATGCCTCAGGTCCTGGACGTCGGCTGAGACCCAAAGGGCGGGGCCTGGTTCGCCGTTCTTTCCTCCAGTGCTTCTGGAGTTGACGAATCAATCGTCCTTTTCTCGGATAACGGCATTATTGGGCTCTGAACTTCTTCAACTATGGGAGTCGGAGCCACCCTCTTCTTCTGTACAATGGGGTGTTTAGCGACCTGTCCCTCTGCGAGCTTTCTTCGAGGCGAGATTCGCCTACCACTTTCTTTCGATGAGGAGGTGGTGGCCGTCTCTTGGAGCGCTGGCAGGCTGATAGTTCCGTCGCGGAGGGGGTGCTACCTCTTCGAGGCCCAGGTGGGGTGCCTCTGTCAGGCGAGCCTTACCCCTGGCCCCTCTCTGACGGTGGGCTGCGGCTGCTTTGTAGAAGTCTGAGGCCGGCCCCCCGGTGCGACCCGTCTCGTCGCTCCGTGCCAGTATTCCCGCAACTACTGGCGAAGGGGACGTTGGGATGGGCTCTAAACGTCGTTCAGTTTGGCGATGAGACGATGCACCTCCGCAGTACTGGTGATATCCGTTGCGAGAGCGCCTCGCGATCCTCACTAGCTCGGTTGTGGCATGGTGATCCCGGGCTTTCAGTCTCTATGAGTTTGCGATACAGTTGTGGGCAAGCAAACGTTTCCCACAGACGCGCCAATTTAAGTGCCTAAAATAATACGGACTTGCTTTGATGGAGTTGCTTTGATAGCCTTTGCATAGAAGGAATGTGCTCTTGGGACCTGAGAAGAGGCAGACAGGTTAGAGGCCTGGCGTCGTGAAGGACCGAAGGCACTCCGACGCTCAAGTCGAGTCTCGTTACTGACAAAGGTGAGCAGGAATGCGAGAGGAGGTTGGAGACTTACTATTGCTTACCCCCTCGTCGTTCTGTGCTGTGCCCTATTTATAGATGCTGGTGTTTCTCAGATCATTCCTGAATGAGGTTGGTGAGCGTACACGTCCATCGGACCATGCTTTTCCCATAAATGATGGTTTGGTAGAGGGTCCCATCCTGTCACACCATACCCGATCTTTCACATGATTGCTGATGTGATGGCGGAATGAAGTCCACGCTTCTTCCGTATTCGGCGCCCATCCCGCTCGTCTGAGCGGGACACATGCCCTCATTAATTGTTGATTGACAAGATGCCGAACCCGGTTAACCATGCAGAGGTGAATCTCGGCACCCATTTCACACGGGAATGCATCCCAAGTCTCGGGCGGATAGTCTTTAGTCGAAGCGGAACTCCCCAAGAAGCCGAGGTCGTGACGGATCAGCCGACCTGCGTCAGGTCCGACGTGTAAGAATACCCCCACACAAGCGAACATGGCTTGCCAGTGGCTTTCACACAAAAAACAGGAATTCCCAAGAAAAGCCTCGCGTCTCATTCAAACGACTTGCAAGCATCAGGAACAGGCACCATTAATGGTGAATGGAGATGTTGAAGTGATGAAGGTTGCCTAAAATTGAAATTTGGTATTCGCCCACTGAACTGGTTGTTTTGACCAAGGACAACGATTGTAGACCCAAATCCTGGACAAATTCTGGAAGTTCACCAGAGAAACTGGTGTCCGAAATGAAACAACCTCTTTAAGTTTAATCTCAAGTCTGAAGTTGATGCAGACACTCCCAGAAAAACTGATTGTTTATGATGAACAGGTGGGTCAGTTGCAAATACAGTTTGCCCTACTTCGCGGACAGCTCCCCACGGAATTGTTGTATTGAATGCCTCCAAAACGTTAGAAGAGCATTGCACTGCACAAATGGCAATCAGCATCGAAAATTCCATTAAGGCCAAGGCCATCTAGCCAACTTTCGTACACAGATGATCTGGACCACCACAATCTTACGCCATGCCAATCCATTTAGTGCAGGGATCAGAGGAGATATTCCAGCCAAAATTGGGATCGATAGGCGGGTGCCATTGGGAGAGTCGCCCTGAAAAAAGTCGAGAAGTGATTGCTTCACCTCTTCCATTTTGTGGAATTTGCAGCTCTGGAGGAGAATGACGAAATAGTAGTAACCCAGATGTGAATCTTTCCCATACTCGAAGGAGAGACATAAGATCTTGGAGTAAAAAGTTGGTTGTGTATGGTTTTTGTTGATGAAGTTGAAAGAGGTATGAGTGGGGTCTTAAAAATTAAAACTGGAGAGACTCGCAATGCATAAAGCAGCAAAATGTGATGAATCTCTATGCAATTTGTAATGTTGTTGTTTGGCTGTTAGCTTGCATTTCCAAATACAAGCAAATGCAAAACGGCCCTGAATGTAACATAGGAAAATTCACATGCCGGCGGGTACCAACGGTCGAAATTGAACTGGCTTTCCCCATTTCCAGGCATTAAAAATGTCCTGATGGGTCAATGTTCTTGCTCATCAAGACCGTTAATCTGATAGATTGATCTTCAGTGAGAAAAACATGGTGGGTGGTGGCCACCATTGTTTAATCGGCAGATTTCCAAAATAAATGGAACAGCCAACCAGTCCACGACTAAAAAAATAATATTAGATGGCTAACATCTTCCAATCTTGGTTGTATGTTTTATATTGTTTGTGTCAGTGTGTCACATTCAGATTTAAGGTTCTAGATCAACAAACATGGGCCCCACTTGTACAAAACTTTGGGTTGCTGATCTAATTATTTCTCTTTCAAGGGAGGAAAATTTTAAGGTTGCCCCTGATGTCTCCTGAGACTCTGACCTGTTTGATTGATGAATTGGAAAGGTTCATTATAGAAAGGCCTTCACTTGGAGAGGCCCACATCTGAAAAATCTATCCTGATTGCATGATCCAGTGTGGAATCTGGCAATCGACCTACGAATGATGACAGAAATGTTCATTCGGCCTTTCATTACAAGCATCCATTTGTAAGCCATTGTAGCTCTGATCTGATTAGAATAAGCCGGAAATTCTATATGCACCCATCTTTTTTGCTGAGCACACCCACGTTTCTTTTTCATGTGTAATTTTTTTTTCTTCTAAAAGTGGATGTGCTCAGCAAAAAATAGGGGTGTATATAGAATTTCCCGAATAAGCCTCGTTGAAGTTTTTATAATCCAAATGTGGCCTCCAAGAAAGCTACATTCAACTGACCAAATATTTGTGACAAAATTCTAAAACTTGAATTGGCCAGAGTGACTCAGAAGGGCGCCGATTGCTGAGCCAAAATAACTCAGGCAAAGTGACCAACATTTTGATTCTTGCGCGGACCTCATTAATATTGGTGCCCTTCAAGTGGACTCGGCCCAGCCAGGTCGAGCCGGAGAGTGGAAGGAGGTTTTTGAACTGTTGTATGCAAACTTTTAACAACTAGGGTTAGGATAGTAGCATGCAGCCCAATAACAATAAGGACATAGGAATCAATTGAAACAGACGTGGCAAAAGATTTAGTCCTTCCTAACTGACTTCTACTTACTGGCTTTAATGAACATAGACAACAGTCAACGACAGACGGATGACATTACTGAGTCAAGAATTCAAAACAGACAAGTGAAACAGCTTCCTTCTGTATTTTGCTCAGAGCAATCCAATGTGTGTGTATACATGGAACTTCAGCGTATATAATTCAGCATATATAAAATAGCTTTAATCAGGTGAGAACTGCCCCCACGTAAGGATGACGCGGGCCGCCCCTGCAGGGCCCACCTGGGCCTATGCGAATCATGTGGGGCTACTTGAATCATGGTGAAGTGGAGATGAAAGCATCTCAATGAGATGTAGGAGCATGCAAAATATGAACCCTACAAGATCATCCTAAACCCCCTGGTTGATGACCTTGAAGTTGAATGGATATAGAAGACAACAATTCTTATTTTTATTTTGGATTTTTTAATCAGCAACCAGATGAGAGTTTTATTAAGGACTGCACCAGGAAAAAATCACAAATAATAACACAGAGAGCCAAATACATAGAGAAACAAACAAAATCTATCCAAACATAGACTATTTCAATCAGATAGCAAGGAACAGTTGTAGAATATGCCATTCAGTTGGACGCAGATCTAGACAAATTTGATCTGTCAGAATTTAAGGGGTGAATTCTTATTCCTCGGCCTTAAAATAATGTTTATTTTGCTGATTCAATTCACAAGAGAATGCAGGAAGAGAGATTGAGGAATATCCAAATAAAGAAACTTCAAAGCGTCAGAGATTCTAAAACAAGTGATTCATATCCTACTAAATCAGAAATCCAAATAATCCCAAAAGTAGCTGCCAACAACAGATTCCTTCAATATACTAATTTGCATATAGCACAATCATCCAACTTCACAGAAGAATCTTTTCCAAACCCAAAATTCCAGCCTTTACACAATGAGCACATGACACTTAAGGTCTGTGATTGGGACCTCAATACGCAAATAAAAGATTAAAACAAAGAAAGAGATTTAAATGAAAATAGACACATCAGAAAAGAACTATATGAAACTTCCTGTGGCAAGAGTCCTATTGTGGCCAAATAAAAACAGAGCTCTTGCCACTCCAGAGGTCTAATACCAATAAAAGTGGACCAAAGTCGCACGGATATAGTTATAGTAACGACACAAATAAGAACGAGATTTGAAGATGTGACTCAGTACTTTTAAAAATTCAGTATAGGATTGGATCAAGGCTATCATAATATTTTGTCTTAGGCCTTCTGAAAATTATGAATTATCATCATTTACATTTCCAACATTTTTACGTTGTAGAATTAAAGAAAAAATTAATAAGTAAATGAAAATAATGGACTTGGTATAGTAGGATATGATAAACTCATATCATAGGAGTATCTCTGCAGTAATCGATATGTCAAACATTCTGACAAGGATACAGTGGGAATGGGAATGTACACACTCATAGGCTATCATTTTAAAATAAACATGAAAGAAGCGAATAATTAGTCAAAGATAGACGAGCAATGAGAAAAAAGATATCAGGACATGTCCTCAGAGATGGAACCAGAATTTGCCTGTGTGAAAAAAGAATTCTTTGACTCAGCCAATA
>QPKB01000005.1:39368220-39388164 GCA_003546025.1 Camphora micrantha
CCCCTGGCCCCTCTCTGACGGGTGGGCCGCGGCTGCTTTTGTAGAATCTCCAGGGCTGGCGGTGCCGTCCCGTCTCGTCGCTCCGTTGCCAGTATTTCCCGCAATACTGGCGAAGGGGACGTTGGGATGGCTTCTCGTCGTTCAGTTTGGGGATGAGACGATGCCACCTCCGGCAGTACTGGTGATTCCGCTGCGAGCGCCTCGCCGATCCTCCTAGCTTTCGGTGGCATGGTGATCTATGAGTTTGGATACAGTTGTGGGCAAGCAAAAGTTTCCCACAGACGGCGCCAATTGTAAGTGCCTAAAATAATACGGACTTGCTCTGATGGGAGCTGCTTTGATAGCCTTTGATAGAAGGGAACGTGCTCTTGACCTGAGAAGAGGAGACAGGTTAGAGACCTTGGTCGTGGAGGACCGAAGGCACTCCGACGCTCAAGTCAGTTTTGTTACTGAACGAAGTGAGCAGGAATGGAGAGGGTTAGAGACTTACTTTTTGCCTATCCTTTCGTCGTTCTGTGCTGTGCCTATTTATAGGTGCTGGTGTTCTCAGATCATTCTTGAGTGGAGGTTGGTGGGCGTACGGTCCCATCGGACCATGCTTTTCCCATAAATGATGGTTGGTAGAGGTCCCATCCTGTCACACCATACCTTGATCTTTCATATGATTGCTGATGTGAAGGCGGAATGAAGTCCACGCTTCTTCCGTATTCGGCGCCCATCTCGCTCGTCTGAGCCGGACATGCCCTCATTAATTGCTGATTGACAAGATGCCGAACCCGGTTAACCACTGCAGAGATGCATATCGGTACCCATTTCACAACGGGAATGCATCCCCAAGTCTCGGGCGGATAGTCCTTAGGGGAAGCGGAACTCCCCCAAGAAGCCGAGGTCGTGATGGGTCAGCCGATCTGCGTCAGGTCCCGAGCTGGTAGAATACCCCCACACAGTGTCCCAACCCATGCCCTAGATGATGCTTAAGACAAAAAAGGCTTTCTTAATGTTGGAAAAAGTCCAACATCCCACATCGCCTAAGGGTTTGATATGGCTTCATATACCTCTTTGGGCCTTCCATCTATCAGCTTAACCTTTTGGGTTGGTAGATAGTATCTTACATGGTATTAGAGCGGATTTTGATCCCGTCGTTCTTGTATAGCCCACGTGGGCTTGCACGTGAGGGGGAGTCTTGGGAAAAGTCCCACATCCCACATCGCCTAAAGAATGGGTTTGATATCGCTTCATATACCTTTTTGGGCCTTCCGCCTATGAGCTTAAGCTTTTGGGTTGGTACATGGTATCTCACACTTAAGAGTACAAATGATACATTGCTCAAATCCATAGGAAGATCCATAAGCATTTCTTCTTTTAGCTTCCTATGAAGACATTTTTTTATATCTAACAGATACAATACCAAGAATATATGGCGCCAATCAGTGGTGGACCTACATAGACCAAGTCAATTTTGAAATTGCAGATTTTAATGTGACAAGACCTCTCCTTTTATATGACTAATGAACAATTGCCCCATATAATTGAAATTGTTTTTACACCCCGTCCCGAGTTAATTGAGATTAACTCTAATTAATTGAAATTATTGTTAATTAATCATGTTTAATTAAACTAATGATGGTTAATGACCAAATAGAATTGAATTAACCTTAAATGAATGATTTGAGCTTAATGAAATGATAATGAAGGAGACTGAACTAATCAAATTGATTTTTGAATTAAGCAAGGAAATATAAGGACTTTTCCGTAAATACGAATTATCGTGTATTTCGTCGAATACGGTCACTCTTGATACCAACGCGTGTATCTCGAGGAGTACGTCAACTTCCGTAATAGGCGCGATTCCATTCGACGTGAATTGGATCAAGTGAGTCTTCATTTGACTCAAATTAGAAATAAGTGAAGAAGAGGGGGGGTTAATGCAAAAATGGGTTTATAAGTTTCAAATGAACTCAATGTTCATTCATTTCACTCATTCTAGCACAACAACCCTAGGTTCTTCCTTTCTTCTTCTCCCTTCCATTTTCTCCATTAATTGAGAGGATTGGAGCTTGCATGTATGCTTAAAGTGGTACTAGCTTCATCTTCTTCACCTTCTTTTGTGGTTTCCTTGGAGTTAGAACTTGAGAGAAAGGGCAAAATTCTCTTCTTTGAGCTACAAGTAAGTAACCTAGCCTCTTTATAGAGTTTTCAAGTTGTGTTGAATGGTTTGAGGTGTGCCTTAGCAGAAATAACTCATAGGAATCCGACGTTTGAATGGCCTTTGATTTTAGGTTGAAAGAGGGTTTCCATTGGAGAAATTTCATCTCAAAGCCAAGCTAAACAAAGGGGCTTTAGTCAATTGATCTTCTAGACAAGGCAAGTATATGCATTTTTGTGATTTAGGATGCTAGAAATTGATGTATGAACTCATAGAGTTCAAACCAAAGAAATTCGAGTCAGAATTTTTAGGAAAAACTGGGCTCTGTTCAGCCAGCCGAATGGTGGCCGCACAGGTGGCCGAATGCAACTATGTTGCATTCTGCAACAAAAATCAAGCCACAGAACAGTTGGCCGAATGGTGGCCAAACAGTGTTCGGCCAGCCGAATGGTGGCCGAATGTACAAATTTTCTATGATTGAAATTCTGAAATTTTAGAATTTGAGCCTATTGAATCAGAGATTCTTTATGGCTATTAATTAGATAGTTTTGAGGCTAATTGACAGAACTCAATGGTCATAATTAGTTTTGATTCGTGTTGTAATTTGGGGTAAATCCAAGTCCCGAATTGAATGACGAGTTGAATAAGAATTATACCTAAGCCTTCATAAGTGTTAGCTAAGGTTATCTTAATGTACAAATTTCAATTAAAGTGATGTCATCGACAATAACACGTACATTAGATAACGAACGTTTCACCTGAATGTTTGGTTTAGGAGTTTGAATAGATTTATTGATTTGATTTGATTAGATTCCTGAGTCTGGCACTACATAGTAGTTTACTAAGCTCGTTAATGAGCTGAAATGAATTAATGAAATGAATTATTGAATTAATGAATAACTTAATGAACAATCCTACTGCAGTAGATGGACTGGGGGTGTTCTGGAGCTCCGTGGTGATGCGAGTGATCTCTGATCTAGACACTAGTAGATCCCACACATATTGAATTGATAAGTCACTTAATGAAAAGAGTACTCAATGAATATCAATGAACATGAATGAATATGAATGACTAGTATTTGTGTTTACAAATACAGTGATTGCTTCCTTTAGGAAGAACTGAACTGAAATGAAACGAATACTATTGTAATTGCCAATTAGTACTTGTTATTGCTTAACTCCAACTGTACAGGTTGTTGTATTGATTAGAATTGTCTAGAATTGATAATTGCTTATAGAATTGTTTAGCTGGTAAACTGAAGATAGCATGGACTATTATAGATTTGTGTATATATTGTTGAACTGTCGTGTTCACAGTGTTATTGATGGCATTACAGGCCCAATTACTCTTACCGGTCTTGCAGAGGCCGCGCTGCCAGAGGAGGAGGCCAATTCGATACCTACAGGAGGTTTAATCGAATGGACTTGAATCGGAGAGCGAATGGAATTAGAATATTTTGGAAAAATAGTTTCGACAAATGTTTTGTATAATCATTTTGAATGTGAATAGTGTCACCTGCATTGTATTTGAATATGCAGTGGTTGACTTGATTAGTAAATGAAATGTGTATATTGAACTTAATGTTATGTAAAGAAACCGTATTGTTTATTTGTTTTCGTCAATGTATATATATTCCGCAAAAATGTACATTGGACAGGTATTGATGTATGGTTATTCCCTGTGGATTTCTTTTTAACTTCGGTTAATTCGGAATTTACGAGGGTAAGTATGGAGTAGCGGGACTCGGGGTTTGTTCGGGGTAATCGGATCTCGGGCTCGGGTTGTGACAATTATTTTTACACCTAAGGTAAGTGCAGGCAACAAAATTCCTTAGATCCAAATAGAACCCCTTTGGGAACCCAAATAGGATAATTGGGTGCTCACCCAAATTATCGTTTCAGGGCATCCAAATACCAAGGATTGAATAAAATGTTATCCTAGGTTGTTTTGATGATGATGAATTGATGATCACGTGAATTTGGGAGAGGAAGTGGGAAGAACCTTCAATTGGGCAGAGATCTAAGCATGGAAAAAAAATTTGTGTCTATTTAGCTGCAATATATTTTCTCTTTTGGTATTTTTATTCTGAAAAAATTTAGTAAAGTATAGCAAAAGTTTAGCCCCACCCAAACAAAAATCCTGGGTCCGCCACTGGTGCCAATAGATAATGATATTCATATTGAGCTTAGCTTTACAAAGGGGGGAATATCTCCTAATGGAATGTTCTCCTGCATAAATTTTTTTGCCACCATCCTTAATTTAGACGGCAAAAGTTCCCACTTGGCTTATGCATCCAATATGTAAACCAACTTACATCATGCAATATACTTCCAGTTTGGTAATTTCACAAGTACCCACATATGATTTTCTCATTTGGTAATTTCACAAGTACCCACATATGATTTTCTCAAGAGCATGCATCTCTTCTATCATAGCCTCCTTCCAATTTGGATGAGATAATGCCTCCTCAACCCTTTAATGGAAAAATAATGAAGGAGAAAAGCTGAGAAGAAAGCTTGGTATTAAGGTGAGAGGGACTTATATGGAATGACATTGTAGAAAGGATCTAATCAACAGAAGTTTCACTTGCATTAAGACAGTTGGAAGATCAAAACCATTTTATTACTTCATAGAAACAGATGTAGGCATTAATACTGTGGAGTACTATATATAACACAAATCTACTAGTCTACATGTGTAATGTCATGATATATCTAACACACTGTGACATATAACAATATGTAAATAATTTGTCTTATGCCCCACCATAAAATTGATTAGTCTAAATTAACGTGAATAAACTAAGAAAAATATTCACCTTGTATCCTTTACACATCATCAATCTGATGGAAAGAAAAATTCTGATTGAAGAAAAACTTTGCTTGATGGTATGACGAGGTGGGACATCATCGTCACCACCACCACTGCCACCACCGCCACCATCACTCCCTTAGCTGCACCATCAAACTATCATCATCACCACCATCGCCGCCGCCACCGCCATGATATCATCATCAGCGACTGCCATAATTATCATTATCACTGCCACCATCATCTTTACCATGAAGCCCTTGTTATCCTGACGAGCGGACTCTCCTTTAAGAAAGATGAAAGGTGGGGAATTTTCTTTAACTCTATGTCTCGAGAGATTTTTATATCAGATGTGGGAGCTGTTGGTAGAAATATTCAACTTTTTTAAAGAAAAATCTTCTTACTTGTCTTGAGTTGCCAAAAAACACAAGGTTTTTAAGTTTAGAAAATTAAAGATTATATTCTCTTAGATTATTTTCTTATGCTTCTTTGTGCATCCAAACAGGCCCTCATGGGCATTTTTTTGCAAAGCACTTGAATGATTATTAATCAAAATATGAATATCACAGCCCTTCTTGTGAAAATTATAAATGTTTCTGTTGTTGTTGTTGTTCAACTCTCTTTGTGCAGTGTAGATTATACTTGAATTCTAAGACAGTGAGATTCCTCCAGGAAACTCCCCTAGTTCACAATTTCTCTTTGGTAGATTCTTTGATGCTGCAAGAGTCTTCCACAGAATTCCCAAATTTGGACTGGTATTTGAGAAGTTTCAAGAGGCTGCCAAAACCACTCGCTACCCATAAGCTTTTAGTGCTCACAAATAGTTTTATTCAACAATGTTTGCAAGCCACCCAATATATCCATACAGTTTACATATACGTTCTTGACATGACAGTCTTCATGCAACTACTTTCTGTGAAAAAAAATGGGCTGTTGTACCAACTAATGTGTGAAATGAATCCAAGTCGATAGGTTGCTGTAAAGGAAACTAGAAAATCCTACAAAAAAAAGGCAAATGCTAAGCAATGAATCAGGCAATCAGGTGGATCCAAAGAACAAGATCCAGGGGAAGTGGGAAGATAGATAGAATCGGCCTTAAATTCTACGGGCCACTGAATTTATTTCAGTCCTTTTGAGCCTTTTTGTTGGTTCTTTGGTTATAGAGCGTGACACTGCAAGCAAAGGAGGAGATGCACTTTGCATTACATGTCTGCATCAGAACTTTGAAATCTGTTTTGGAACTTGACAAAATAGACCTCCCTCGTACTTCCTAGTGAGCATCAAGATTGTCTATAGGAATCATTTTTGACATGGAAACATTATAAATGTCCATGTTGTTAAGCAGTAAGCACTATTGCGTAGTATATACCATATAATACTTTTGAGCTATACGTTCACACAATCCTTTTGGTATGACTTGCATGCACGATCGCTTGCAATTAAACAGAGAGAGAGAGAGAGAGAGAGAGAGAGAGAGAGAGAGAGAGAGAGAGAGATCCTCTTCTCAACATCCAGTTCCAACAAGAGTACAGTTTTAAGATAAAAAGAGAACATAAGCATTTTGTTCAAGATGTTCAGTGTGGAGGAAACAGGTACTGTGCACTCAAGTTAGCAAAGTCAGGAAAAGAACCGTCATAGTTCTGAAATAAGACTAAAATGAGCATTACATGGATACAAGCCAATCCAAAAGCATCGCATAAGATAGATTTTGATCTGAATTAAGTCAGTCATGTTAGAACCAAACCTTTCCCCAAGCAATTCTTTTATACTGATTTGCATGCTGTTGTACTATTCTCCGATGTCTTTGCACCCAATCTGTCCCCAGTAAGTCATTAGCTTCTGACCTGAAGACAACACAAGGTGTAAATTAATCATATATGCCTAACATGTTCTCAATTCCTCTCTAAGTAGCTACATACTTGCACACAGATTTGACCATATAGTGTATGTTATTCATCAAAAAAAGTGGAGTCAAAGCGGCATCTTTATATTGCTTCGATTTCCCATCCAAGTTAGTCTGAAGGGCTTGCATTATCTGCATTGTCACAGATGCCATTTGATTTTCTGTATCTTCTCCACCATCAAACTCCCGGAACAGCTGCTTTAGAATTGGCTGATAACTGTACAAGTTTAGCACATCACCATGTCAGATTATTGTTGATGCATTGAGGTCATGTGGGACAAGTGACAACATGCCAATAGAAGCAAATTTACAAATATCAGTTTGAAGGGCAATATGGCTTTAAAAAGTAAATGCTAATAAAACTTCAAGTTGGAAATGTAATTTGGTGGAAAGAGAGAGAAATGCCAATTCTGGTAGCGCAAATAGAAAACAATATTTGTGGAAAAGTGCTAATATGTACTAATGAACTGAATATAATAAAGATTTGGAACAAGAAAACTGCAACTTTAGATGGAAATTATAGTAAGAATAGGAAGTAAAATAAGAAGATCCAATATGAATATATATATATATATTTACATGGGAGATGCTCTTATGAGAGATGTCTCTTACCTTATTATGAGAGATAAGGTGGGGACCCTCACATTTAGTAAGAATAGGAAGTAAAATAAGAAGATCCAATATGAATATATATATATATATATATTTACATGGGAGATGCTCTTATAAGAGATATCTCTAACCTTATTTTGAGAGATAAGGTGGGGGCCCTCACATTTAAGTTGTTGGCATTGGATATGGATGTGAGGGCCCCACCTTATCACTTAGAAAAAGGTGAGAGCATCTCTCATAGGAGCATCTCCATATATATATATATATATATATATATGAGAAATATTCATGTGAAAAGAGGTGCTTTCATCTAGAAGTACAAGAGGTGCTTTCAGATATTACTAGGAAATGGATCATAACAACGAGACACTTCTGTGAAAAGAAGTAGGGTTCCACCGATGTAGGAGTCCTAACTCTTAAAACCAAGAGACATTTCATTTTCTCTGAATGCTTGAAAGCAACAATATGAATTATTCTAGGTATCAAATTTACAGGATAGTCCTGCAAAAGTACCACACATGGTGTGGGTGTGCATTAGATGCAATGCACCTTAAGTCTACTATAACTAGATTTTCTTTCCCTTAATTAGGATTAGAGACAAATCTAGATGAGTATGTTGATCATGATTAGAAGTAGGACATTGTACTATAAATGTATGACCTCTACGAGAAGACACAAAACTGAAATCATCTTTTTGTCTACTATATGTCTCTTTGTTACTAAGCACCCATGTAAAGATCCTGTTGTATGCCGGGCATGGGTTGATGACGCAACTGATGCGATTAGAAGATCTCTAGGTCTAGGGGCCCACTGTCCATGTCCATTTAAAAAGGGTCCTACATGTGGTGAAAGTATAGTATAAGATTTCATTTGTTTTTAGTTGTTTCATCGTGTTGCACAAAATTAGGTGTGTTTGATGGGTTACAGGATTAACTAGGCAAGAGCCAAGATTATGCAAGTCAGATAAGTAGTAAAGAAGTTATTACCCATTTGGTGATAAGGTACAACGTTCTAGTGTATTTTGGAGTCCTATTATAGTAGGAGTTATCAAATGTTCAAAAAAAAAAAAAAAAAAGGACTTCATCCATCAAGCGAGAAGTCTATATGTATGTAACTAGTCTGGCGTCAATAAAAGAGAGATTTTATTTTGTGAGATAATTGGTTTTTCCTTCTTGATCTTACATGGTGTCATGTCATCCCTTTCACATTGCAAAGACTTCATCCCCTCCATAGTGTGTAGTCATGGAGCATCAATTGCAGAAGAACTACTCTCGCGTCAACATGGATATAAGAGCAGGGAAGATTTGCTTAAGGGCTTCTCGCTAGTTTAGTTATCAACCAAAATTTAAAGTTTAGCATCCTCTATTTTCCTTTTAGCTTCTGGTTAATCTTTTTATTTTATTTTATTTCAAATAGCAATCTCTGAATCTCGGAATCTCAGATTCCTGTCAGTTCATCAACTCTCACTGTCAACACTTATACCCTTTTCTTATCTTTGAAGTATTTTGAAGATTGGAATCTTAGAGCAACTTACTGTGTCTTTTTGTTAGAGGAAATGCATGCTTGCAACAAAAGTACTTAGTATAGGAACAACAACTAAGCAGGAAGATATCAATTAAATAGTCATATAGAATCATTCAGCAAGCCTTCATGTCACTAAGTCGAATCAGAACTCAGAAGTGACATAATATACATCCTCCCCACCGTCAACATAATCTCCAATATCCAGCCCAGTAATTAGGGTGGTATGCATGCACAGACACATGTAGCCATGCCTGCTACGTCAATAACAATGAGATCCCACGGTTAATAACAATGAGATCCCACGGTTTAGCTTCTTTTGCATGCATGGAAACAATCCAAAACTAGAGTCACTCACACTTTCCTTAGAGGCCATAGGTTGTTTCGGACCAAGGTGCTATATAAAATTTGAACAGAAACTTAACAAGACGGAGAGGCGAATGTTTGGCATAATCATCACATGTATAAACAAAAGAAAGGTTTACTAATTAGAAGCAAGATGAAACAAGAATGGTCTTAATCCTGCATGTATATTGACTAACTTGAATGGCTAACTAACCATTGCGCTGATGACAAGATAGAGCAGAGCTAAGGTAGCAAAAACAATGTGGCTATAATTCTAGGGCATTCATTTACACTATTGATGTGTTTGTTGAAAAGAAGATTCCTCTTGCTCAATGTGAAGTTTTGTAAGATCCCGATCCATAATGCTGTATTATTGCTAAATAATTGTATTTTAGATAACTAAGTGGGGTTAGAGTTTAAGCAAGTCAGGTTTATTGCTAGAGTCGAGTGCGCAAAGTTTCACGATTTTGAGTTTGCTTGGGTACAATAGGGGGGTAACTCGCAATTTTAAGAAGTTTTTGAGAAAGACTAGTATGCTATTGATCCTAAGAGAAAGAGTAGCACCATATCTGAGTCCAGAATCTTTTGTGTATGAGAATAGGTGGCCTACAGTTTGTTTAGCTTCCTGTTTCGGCAAGTGTTCCGTCCGGAGCTAAGTGCTTCCTATCTAGGTAGCTAGGGTAGCTGGCTGTGTCTCTATCCTTGAGGACGGATAGGCATAAGCGCTAGGAATACTCCAGAAGTAAAGAAAGGGTGTAGGAAGAACGTAGCCCGTATGGGGCCATCTCCCTCCTGCTAAGAGTCCCAAGGGATTGGAATACAAATGGGATCAGAAAGGCCATCATTGGGGAAAACAATGCAATTGCTTCCGTGCCCTCGTTCCTTTTCTCTCTTTGGATTTTCCTCCTATGTAGTCTCAAAGAAAAGACGGACGAGCCCTTCTTCCTCTTATATATGCTATTTGAGGATATGGATTTGGCAATCCCCTGCCTATGCCCTCTAGTAGCGCGCCCTTCCCATTCGCTGTTTTCCCTTAACTTTTGGACTAGGGCCGCTGGGATAGCTCTTCTTGCTTTGCTAGAGAAGTAGCTAAGCGACTAGGGAAGCTATTTCGGTTTCAAGGGAAGAGAGGTGTAGTTTTCATATTGCGCATATAGGTATGTGAAAAGAGATGCTACCATGAGAATAAGTCCTACGGGTCTCTTCTCCTAGCGCAGCAAGCTCGGGAACCCCCTCTATCATCATATGAGGGGACGAGCGGTACCTCATTCAATCTTCCTATTAATTTATCTATTCTAGTGGCATAAGGAAAAGTGACCATCAAGATATGCGACAGGACCTAGCTGCCCAAGCTGTACTACGTACCCTTTGTTAGGGGATCAAGTCGCATGTAGTTCTCTCCTATAGTAAGGCAAACATTAGTACGAGTTTCGCGACTCTGCCTTTGTTATTGGTAGTGGAATGAATAAGGTTGCAGCTACCTAAGTGCTCGGTAGCCTCCTAAGTGCTTGTGTTTTTCATGGATTTATCTCAGCACCACCAGCTCCATCAAAGTTGGTTCAGATGATCTAATATATTTTTAGCGGCGGCAACGCCAGTAGTTGCAGCCATGGACTCTGTTGATTTAGCTCCATATCCTCCAGTTTCAGAGGTTTGTAATCGCTTGGTTATTGCTTTGGTGATCCCAGAGGGAAGAGACAGATGTCCCAGATGCTCTGAATGGTGTTACAGACAGAAACCTAGTTGCGGATGGAGACCCGGCTGCAGAGCCATATGTGGAGGTACCATCCACATAAGTAGCAGCATAAGTAAAGGCAGATAGAGACAACTTCCCATTTATTTTAAGATCCAAAACCACTTGCCTCCCATCTATATGTTGGAGATCAAGGCCCAGTAGACGACTCATCACCAGCATCATCTCGCTAAGTTTGAAATCCAGTCCTAGGTTTTTTAAATAGATTATGGTTCGAAAGGACTAGGAAACCCCGTCCACCAGTAGTTTACCCAGTGTAGGGATAGCAGGGGGTGCAGGGAACATCCAAGTCAAGACCCCTTTTAGTTCCAGTTAGGAACTCACTAGAAAACCCCGTCCAACAGTAGTTTACCCCGCATAGGGATAGCCTCTACTAGATCCAGAAACAGCAGTAGCAATTGTTTCAGTTAATCCGGTCGAGGAAATAGATTCACCAGCACCGCTCTATGGGCTTCTATTCTTGTTCTAGAGCCAGTAGCATCCCTCGGGACAACTACCCACCCCGCATCTCACCTTTTTCCAACTTTTCCCCGCATGCACCCTTGTGTCCGTCAAAACGAGCCAAGCCCTTCTTCCGGCTTTAGTAGTTAGGCGAGTAGCTTCTCTTCTTTTGCTTCCTCTTCCTCTGGTCGAGTGAGCTTTCACTTCGTTGCTGTATCCATAGTTGCAACCTCCGTTTCTCCACCCGATAGTTGAATTTCTTATTCAGTAGGAAAGGCTGCCTTCGCTAGCTTATTCATGAAGGGACATTGAGTGAAATCCATTCCTCGCCCTCGTCCACTAGACATGCACCTCGATTTTAGCGACCCATGCTTTTTTAAAAAAAGTGGGTCCATGCCGTGCCACCTAACTTTGCATACATTGGTTGGGTAGGTGTGTCGATTCACCTTTTCCCCAGGAATGAGGTCTAGTCTCTGGCCTTTCTTTATCTCTATGATGATACTACAAGGTAGGTTCTTGTGCCCGCTATGTCCCTCTCTCGCTCTGTCCTCGACTCTTATGACCCTGTTGCCTTACTGTTGTATTGGCACCGTTGTTTGCCTGAGCTTGTGAAGTGATGGAAACAATCGTTACCATCTTGCACTCGATCAAAAGGACCCTGCCTATTATACCATAAGGGCTTCGATTGGCCCCATGCATTAAAGATATCAAGGATGAGGGTTTCGATCAAGAAACCCGGCACTCCCGAGTGCTAGCCGACACACTAATTCCTACAGACAACCATAACCATCGCTTCCTCTTGCACTTATTCATTAGGGCGAGTGAGCTATCGCTTCCTTCTCACCCAATTTGTTTTTAGTCCAACCCGGTTCTCACTTGGCGTTAACTAAGTAGGTCTAAGCCTTTCTTTCTCCGTGTCAGGTAGTTGCTCTCCCTCCCATATATGTGATATGCACCAGCCGACCCATAGACTCTACGACAGAGAATCATTGTATGTAAGCGGCGTGGTAAGGGTCGCTGGATCAAGGGAAGACCGACATGTCCCACTGGCCGTTAGGCGGAAGGGTGAGTTTACATGGCCCCTCGAACATGGGAAAAGGGCGAGGGCAGAGGTAGGTGTATTAGTGTACTTATTATTTATTCATGCCGGAGTGGATGGACATGCCCGAATCCCATAAAGGCATAGAGGATAAAGAAATCAAAAGCATGGCTAAAATCATTTGAACTAAGCGGTTGCCCTTAACCAAAACCCAACCCAATGATAGGTGGCTGATTGAATCCTTCGATTATGATTGTAGATTTAATTCACTTAATTAATCGAATAATCCATTAATTGTCTCATCAAGCTGGCCTGGCCACTATGAATCCTTTCCTATTCTTTGTGTCCCTACAGAGAAGCTTGTGAGATTTCTGGCATGCCCTTTGGCAGTGATGTGAAGTACCATTGGATGGGCGGGCTGCTATTTTTGAAGCTGAGGAGAATCAATACAGGGAGCACAATTGAATGGATCTTCCTGCTGTTATTGAATGGGAAGAGTACTTTCTTTGTTCCTATTTTGTGTTTCAAAGCCTTAGGAGTAAGTCCTATTTTGTCTTGGTGGTAGTTTTACTAAGTGTTGATTAGCCAGCATAAAGTGACTAAGCCAACTAAGCCCCTATTTACTATGGGTTGCTTTCTTCCTAATTAGCCATGGCCGGCTAGCAAGCCACTAAGGAATTGGTTCTGCATTGGGCTAAAAAAGGAGTGTGTTTCTTCAGGCATGTGGGCGTATCAACTTACGATGCCCTCTCTCATGCAATGCGATCGTAGCACTTTATTGCATAGCGGAAAGCAAGGTGCCAGACATAGAAGAAAAGACCCATTCCCATAGCTCTTGCGCTAAGGCAAGCAAGAGAAGAACTACATAAGGAAGAAGAGAGAGCAACTACAATAATCTGAAGGAGAAGAGTAGACAACACTCCCATTTTAAGGAAAGAGCTACTCAGCCATCGACAAAGGAATACCACAATTGACCTCATTAATTGACCCAAAACCATTTGAGAAAGTACCAATAGGGTCGAGGTAATCATCCGAGCGACTTCCAACTTGTGGTCTATATACGTCATTTTTTAGATCTTTCGTAGGTTATTCATCTTTCACTGCAGATTGATTGATCCTTTGGGCCAACTTTCCCCAAAAACCCGCCCGTCCTGTCTCCCCACCATTTGCTATCTCTCCGAGTGTCCTTACTTGTCCGGTAGTTGAATGGAGAGCGAGAGAGAGATAAGGCATGCCCCCTCAGACCAGTATTGTAAGCCTTTATAGAGAAAAGGGAATTCATAGTGAATTGTAGAGTCTCTGCTAAGTAGACTTACTCAAAGAGAAATTTCACGTAATTAAGCACATAGCTAGTGAGAGGATGAACAGTTCCATCAGCAACAGTTGTTTTTGTGGCATCCTTTTCAATTGCTTCTTCAAAATCTCCAAAAGTTTCTTGGGCAGTCTGTGCCAGCCGCTTTGTTAAACTTAATGCAGATTCTCTCATTTCAGTGCAAGCTCTTCCTTCAAAAATTGATTCAATCTGAGAGAGAGAGAGAGAGAGAGAGAGAGAGAGAGAGAGAGAGAGAGAGAGAGATTTGTGTGATAGATTTATGGAACCTCTGTTAGTAATCATAAATGATACAGTAGATCAAACAATGCATAGCAAACCAAGTTTTTTATTTTATTTAAGGTAAAATAGAAATAGAGGTGCATAGTACAAATTTAATACTAAGGATTAAGGAAGCTAAAAGGAAAAGGGGAAAGTAGGTATAATATCATTATACCCTACGCTATAAAAAAGATAAAGAAAATACCCTAACCATCCCTTGCTTAACTATAGATCTGTCATGTCATTAGCTGACTAATCCACACGCCGAAAGATCGCTCAAGTTGATGAGGACAAATTATCTCATTTAAACAAAAAATAGCGTGAAAGTCCTCGACCACTATGGATTTCTTTCCAGGGTCCTCCTAGCTTCTTTAAAATTCAACTTATAATTCCTAACACTTACAAGCAAGCAATGCAACATATGCATTGGCAAGTTGCTATGAATGAAGAATTTGCAAAGCCCTCCAGGATAATCATACATGGGATTTGTACCTTTCCCTTCACAAGTTAAACCTATTGGTTGTAAGTGAGTTTGTACAATAAGCTAAAATCAGATAGAAGTCTTGATGAATACAAAAATCATCTGATTGTGTTGGGCTGCTGACAAGAGTACAATATTGATTATGAGGAGGCACTTGATCTAGTTACAAAAATGACATCAGTGAGAACAATTTTTGCATTTGTTATTGCCAGATCTTGGCCCATTTTTTGACTAGATTTAGAAATGCATTCCTACATGAGGATCTCAAAGCATGGATAAAAAAAGGCAGAGTCCTATGGGACTTGGACCTGAATTGATGGGACTTTGGTGGGTCACAATGATGGACTCGGCCGACTATATAGGGTCTTCTCCTCTTTGAAATGGAATGAACCCCTCATTCTTTCTTGAAGGAAAATCTTGGGATAGGGTGCTTTGCTATGGACAACTCAAATCTTAGGTTTTTGAATATCAAGTCTCTCTGTTTTGAAAGATCTACTCAACTCAAGATCAAAGACACTTTTCATCCAAATAAAAGTTTTTTTATTCAAGAGGTTTGAGGTATGCTTTTGTGATTCTACTTGCATACAAAGTTGAAACTAAATGTTATGACATAGGTTTTCCTTTCTATGGTTTTAAACCATGATCTATGGTTTTAACAGTAAAGTCCCCCTGCGTACAATATTGAAAATAAATGTTATGACATTGGTTTTCCTTTCTATGGTTTTAAACCTTGATCTATGGTTTTAACAGTAAAGTCCCTTTTTTCTATTTTTTCCCTTATTTTTATGATTATTTAATTTTTGAGGGAATTCAGATTGGACTCAACCCAACCTGGCCTAGCACGTATTGGTTTAAACAGAGCAACTGTGATGACTCATTATTTCGTCGAAAGACCTTTAGGGCCGTCACTACACTTCTGGTATATGTTGATATTTTAATTCCTGGGGATGATAATTCTACTATTGCTTCCTTGAAACAAAAATTGCAATCATCTTTTAACACGAAAGATTTTGGGGCACCTAATCTATTTCCTTGGTTTGGAAATTACTCCCACTGTTACTGATATTCTCCTCCATCCCTCAACATAAACACATGAAGGATCTCATTGACATGGCTCAAATGATAGACACAAAGCCATTTGATACACCCATGGAGCTAAATGATGACAAACAACTGCGGGAACTTTTAGCAAGAAAACTATGATGTTGCCATGTTGAGACTTTCTCATCAATTTTTGGCTTATAACCTCCATAAAAAGCTGATGCAAACAATGATGGAGAAGATTGATCAACAGGAAGCCTCCGAAGATGAAGACTCAATATAGAGAAACCATGACCATCAATACAACACACTGGTCTTCCAAAACCAGACCAAATAAGAATAACTCAAAATCATTCATTCAATATCATTAGCCATCTAAACAAATAGAGGAATACATGAATATAATATAGAATTTAATGGGCATTCCCAAGAGTGCTTTCCAATTTTATCACATATCTTCATAATTCTCTTCTAAATATTAGAAATTGAAAATTTTAATGTGAGTAATCATATCTCTACTACAGTACTACTAGACTTTTTAAACAAAGCAATACTTCAAATATAATAAAATACCAAAAAAAAATTAAGTATAAATTTATTGAAATTCTTTCCTCTTTGACATGCACTGAATATATTTTATTACATATCTTTATAATTCCTCTTCGACATGTCACACTATTATCACTTAATAATATATTTTAACATGCACTGAATTTCACAATTAAGTGAATGGGTTTCACTTCCGTATGAGAAGAATCCTCTTATGGGCGTTTTCGCCCATGGGTTATATCTGGCCAATGACCAAGAATCCATATTTTGGGGCAGGCCCTGTGGATCAGCATCAAAAGATCAACCCATTAAAAGGTGACAGGCCCAACATGTCAACAGTGTGACATGGGCAATGTAAGAGGCATTCGATATATTTTACTTCATCTATTACACTATTTCTTTCTTATGCTACATTCCTGATGTAAGGATATAATAACATGCCCAATTAAGCAATGGAACTTAGGTGTTTTTTTCTTCTTTTCTTTTTTGGGTACCTAAATTTAATTATACAAAGGAACCATAAATACACCTAAAAGGTTAAACGATTTTTCTGAAAATCTCTTGCTTATTCATCGCCCACTGAAAAATATTTTTTTCCAGCAATAAGAGATTTATAGGAAAATATTTTTATAAGCAATATGGATGTATAACAATGGTATAGTCACCAAAAACAGATGCATAGATCGCCGAAAACAGATCTTTAGAAATTGGAGATCAAGAAGTTCTAAAGTTCGATGTATAGATCACCAAAAACAGATCTTTAGATATTGGACGTCAAGAAGTTCTAAAGTTCATCAGATTGAGAATCTAATTCATCTTTGATTGAGAGTCAAGCATCCTGTTTCTACATGTGATGCCAGTTACTATTATATGTGCATTGGTTTATATGATTCTAATATGAAAAGATGTCACAAAAAGATAGTCTCAACTATGTAACAGGAACACTGCTTATCGTATCTTTTATACATATTTCTAAAGAGATGTATGTAAGTTAGGATAGAAACTGAATCGAAGGTGTTAAAAAAAAAAAAGAATCTTGGATGAGGCATTATAAAAAGAATCTTTGATAAGAAATTATAAGAGCAAGAATTTTAAACTATCTTTGAGATTGCCTCCTTTGCACTAAATAGTGGGCCAGGCAATTAAAATGCTGTGGGTCACCGGACAGTACTCCACATTGGTTGTATGAGGCTAAAACATGACGCGAAGTAGATGTTCTAACTTTCCAACTGAGGTCTTGCTTATGGAGAATGAGAAAAAAATATTCCCTTTGGATTTTAGTTGGGTAACACAAATCATCCAATAAAGGTTTCACGTTGTTCGCAATGCCAAGAATTTCAAAATATAAAAAGTGCAAAGTATTTACATTTGGGTAATTCTTGATTATGGTAACCCATATAATATGATGGTATAGAAGATAAAAAAAGTAGTTGCATTACTTTTTACCACTATATTGGCACAATCTAAATATATATATATATATATATATATAAAGACATCAACTCATTAGTTGTTTGTTATTTATATTAGTTGAACCTTTTTGACATTCCATATCAGTCCCAACAACTAATAATTGAAATAATGCTAGTACTAAATCTACTTGCAATTCCTGAAATCTTACACTACCATGCTCTGCTACTTTCTAAAGCATGTCTTCCAGAAGAAACAAACATCAATCAGAAATACATATCGAGTGTCTCAAAATTCTATTGCATTCATATAAATATTATAATCATCATTATCATAATGGAGATTTATTCAAACCTCTGGCTGAAGGTCGCGCATTATCTCATACATGTCAAGAAGTACAAACAGTTTCTCGGGTGACCTCTTGCTTTTGGCAATAGCATCTCCAAAGCTAAGTAGTACAGATACACTGCTTGCAGTTACTTCGGCAAAACATTGATCCTTAATTATCTCAATACCTTCAAAAACTTGATTGCAAATTTTACGCTCTCCTGAAAATAACAATTTAACCTGTTTCAAGTACAATAAGATAGTTAAAAATCAAGCAACCTAAGTCTTGGCAATAAAGTTGCACACAATGCTTACAGAAATCCACATAAATTCAATCCAACTCCCAATTTTAGCCTCCAAAATCTCCCATTGCATCTTTTGCACTTCATCTTTAGTAAGCTTTTCCACACCCAATTTCCGAAGGGTTTGCTCTAAAATAGAAGCACGAACGTCCCTGAGTAAAGCAACATTCTTGTTGAATTATCTTAAAAGAAATTGAGGACAGACAATTTCATAATTATTGAATAAACGCAAGATAAACTATAATGTACAACAACAGCAGCAGATGTTTAGGGTTGACCGTTGAGTTTAAGGATCACTTATGCCTGGTTGCTACAGTTTTTTCTTTTCTTTTTCTTTTTAATAGTCTTTTGTTGATTTGGTATCATTTAACCCAAAAGAGGTGATTTAGACATTTTGTCTTAATGGCATTTCTATGGTTAAGATCCAAACATCTAGACCGTAATCTAATGGTTTACATTGTATTAGAGCTCCATTTATGTTTGAAATCATACAAAAGCAATAGTTAGGACATACTCATTATATCTCCTTTTTATATATAATTTTCACTATTCTTCCTCTTTAGAACCTTGGTTCATGAGATCTTGTCTATTGAGATTTAGGTGTGAAAAAACTATGACCAGTGTTAACATATGGATCAATAGGAGCTGATAATGTTGAGTTTTTCATGGGACATCTTCACATGGGCCAGCTGACAGCACACATGGTGCAAAGCAGAGAAAGCATGGGCACCTTACCTGCTGGAATTCGTGCCACAAGCAACCGCCCTATGGACCTCTGCAACGTTGGAGGCCATAAATAGAGGCCTTCATCCCTTCCTTGAGTGGTGAAGAAAACAGCAAGCCAAACCATTTGAGAGGGTGAGGTTTGGATGTACATGGGATTGGGGTTGAGAGAGTGAAAACTCCATCTGTAATCTTTCCTCAGTAGTGAGATTCTTGCCGTCTTATCCCGTGGATGTAGGCTCATGCCAGATCATGTAAAACCCTTGTGTGATATCATCTCTGTGTGGTGTGATTCTTCCTCTCCTCTGTGTAGCTTAACGGTGCCTAAGCTTAACAACCATGATATTTACATTTGAGTTCTTCTCTTGTTTTCCCTTCTTGTTTATTTATTTTGTTTGGTGGTGTAAAGACATGATCCGGAATTATATTTCCTTAAAAAGTTGGGGACTAGTGTTTGGGAGAAGGGTTGGCATCGGACGGGATTTGAAAAGTAAATAAAACTTAAAGAAGGAGAAAAGGATAAGATTATGCTGAAGTGAATAAGCAATGGTTGATTACAGATTGAATAGACAACGATTCAGCAGATCTAATCTGCAAAGACACCAAACGAACATTGATTGACCTTTCGAATCGTCACTTGACTTCCTCTAGTTAATGAACCTATGAGTAATTGTCAATGCAAGAAAAAAGAAGACAAGCTTCAAGACTTCAACACAATAAACATTAATATGATTGAATATACACAATGTATATATGTCTGTGGTTTGCCACAAGGCTTGGAATGGAATTCCTAGTTTATTTGATATTAGGCCATTTTTGTGTAACTCCTATAATAAAACAAAAATATTGACTTAATTTACATGAAGACTTTGCACTTTTTATCTATATAATGAAACACTCCTATAATGAAACACTCCACATAAAACTAGGATTTCTTATAGCTTTAAC